>JAPYYJ010003818.1:0-11109 GCA_028533885.1 Nasua narica
GACAGATGAATTTGGATAAAGAAAAATACCAGGACACTAGAAAGGAAGATCCTAATCTTATTTTTCCTACAGAGTAGGAAACAGTATTCCAAACATCTCACTCCCCAGAAACTGTCAAACAATCCTTAGGAGCAGCTAAGCAAATGGGTTGAAAAATCGGGCTCATCCTAAGCCTTGGCATTTGCTACCTGATGTCAACTGCAATGGGTGTTTCCTCTGATGGTGTCATGTGCTAGGGGAAAACATAAAGTTTTCAGCAAACACATTTCAAGTACTTGTAAGTCTTAAAACCAAAAGGAAGTGTGAAAGCCGATGGTCCTCTTGATTTAGGACTTTGACACATGGACAAATAGTTTGCAAGGATTCCATTTCATTCATTCAAAGACTATTTTCTGAGCAATTTGCCCTGCATGTCAGATACACTGTTAGGTAGTTATAGTTAGGACTTTTTGGTTGCAGGAATCTGAAAACCTAAGTATGTCAGCTTACATACTTGAAAAACTTGGAGTAGCACTGGCTAAACTAAATAGGCGAAGCAAATGTCATGACGATTTGGCCTCTTTGAATATTTTTACTCCAATTTCTTCTGTGTCTACTTTACTACAACACAAGCTTCTCTACGTGGTGGCTCTAGATTTTATAGTGTCTGATTCAAATCTTAAAAAAAGAAAAGAAAACAAATTTCCACTTCTCCACCTCACCTCCCTTTCCAGGTCCTTTCTCTTGTTCATTCCAGCAAAAGTCCAAGGGTTAGCCTTGATTGGCTGTGATCAGACATGGACGTGTTCCCAAGCCAATCACTGAGTCCAGAGGAGGTGGTACTTTGATTGGCCAAGCTGGGTCCCAAGGGCAATCCTGGAGTTAGAATAGAGAGGACTCCAACCTAACTACAGGGATTGACAGTGGGGGAGGGTTTGTTCCCCTAAAGGAAACTCAGGGTGCTGACACCCAAAGAAGGGTGAAATCGATGCTGTGAAGGCAAACCCCACAAATGTCCACTATTTCGGCCAAGGAAGACAGAGAAAGTCACTATCATTAACACCTAATGGCAATAGGTGTACTAAATGACATATTTGGAGAACAAAGGTGAGAAGTGATTCATTCTGAGAAATTCAGCAATGGGTTTTTTCAGAAAAGATAACATTTGTGGTGGGCCTGGAAGGATATGAAGATGCAGATTGGTAAAAATAGTTGGTGACAGGCGAGTTCAGGAGAGGACATTCTAGGCAGAGAGAGCAATATGTAATGACACTGTGAGATGTCTAAGGGGTAATGCATTTTGGAAGGTATTACCAGGGTGTATTGAGAGCACATAGGTTAATACATATACGACATTTCTGACCTTTGAGGACTGGCATCAATGTATAAGTGTATTTACTGAAGATTCACATGTATAAGGCTTCAGGTCTCGAATTATGGACAAGCTCGGACATATTATGTGCAAGGATGAAATCAGCAGGGACTGTGACTTTAGTCAGACTTGGTTTGAATCCTGCCTCAGCCACCTACGAGCTGTGTGACTCTGGGGAAGTAACTGAAGTTGTTTAGCATTAGCATTTTTATCTGTAGGATCATGATGTGTCTGTGGTGTACTGTCCTTCCGGAAACAAAAACAAATGAGATGGCATATACAAACCACCCAAAATGGCATCTGGGAGATAGAAGACACTCAGTAAATACTAGTTACTCTCTCTTTCCATTCTCCATGTGGACACTCACACTGTTTCTCATAAGAAGATGAAATTGATTTACTTCTGACTGGGCTATGCATAAATACTGGGAACTGAAAAAAATTCCTTTTTCCCCCACAGATCCACTCTCTACCTTTGTCCAGTCTGCCCAGTATCTCGGGAGGCTGGCCTTGAGGGAGTGTATTAATACCTTCTCATGCCCTCTGGTTAATGGTGGGCTCAGCAAAATAGATCAGAGGACATGGAGGTAGGAAAGAATAGATTAGGTCAGAGCTTTTGTTCTCCAGATTCCTCTCCTATAGAGTTGTCAGGGTTCTTTTCAGACAGGCTTCTCCACCCATCTACCATCTTCTCTCTCTCTCTCTCTCTCTCTCTCTCTCTCTCTTTCTGTTTTACATCAGACCTAGAAGTATACATAGTGCTGCGCCCTGTACTAGCTGTCTTTGTCCATTAGGGCTGGTAAAACTACATACCATAGGCTGGGTGGCTTCTAAACGAAATTTATTTCTCAGAGTTCTGCACACTGGGAAGCCAGAGATCAAGGCACCGGCAGACCTGGTGTTTCATGGGGGCTTCCCACTTCATAGATGGTCATCTTTTTGCTGTGTCCTTACATGGTGGAAGGGGCAGGGAATCTCTCTCAAGCATCATAAAAGAAGGGCACTAATCCCATACACCAAGATGTGGCTCTCATGACATAGTCACTTCCCAAGGGCCCCACCTCAAAGTATTATCACATTAAGCATTAGATTTTCAACATATGAATTTTGAGAGGAAACAAACATTCAATATATAGCACTAGCCCCATGCTATGACATAATCCCTTGTGGTATTTTTATACACCACCCATGCTTTTGTTAATTACTCTTTTATTACTCTCTCCTAAAATTACCCAGGATGCCTATATTTTTGTTTTCCTGTTGGGACTCTGACTTACCCTGACATCAAGGAAAAACTTGATGACATTATTACTCTAATTTGATATGAGCCCTTCTAAAAAACAACCAAGATAAGTTCTTACTTCCATAAGTAGGGGGAAAATTCTCCAGGATGAATGGAGGCATTTTGTTTAAATGTAACTAGTATTTAAAATAACTACCCTTTGGGGAGACTGGGCGGCTCAGTCATTTGGGTGCCCAACTCCTGATTCTGGCTCAGGTCATGATCTCAGGGTCATGAGATCAAGCCCCGTGTCAGGCTCTGCACTCAATGAGTAGTTTGCTTGAGATTCTCTCTCTCTTCCTTTCCCTCTGCCCTTTGCCCCTGCTCATGAACTCTCTCTAGCTCTCTCTCTCTCTCTGTCAAATAAAGAAATAAAATCTTAAAAAAAAAAAAAAGACATAGCACAAGATTCATTACCCCCTAACAGGTTGAACGGGGGGATGGGAGATATAATATCTAAGTCCTGTTCATTTCCTGTTCTAATGGGTTTTTGATGGTTTTGGGGTCTCAAGTTTTTCCATGGAAAGTGTCAGCCATTTTGAAGTCTGCAAAACTCCACTCTTCTCTTTAGATACTGATACCAAATCTTCTAAGAACAACTCTGTTTCACTGCTGAAAGGCAAATTGTTTCAAAGGACCAAAGTAAGGAAATAGACCATAAGGAGTGAGTGTCCCTGGCCTACCTTTTAACTGGTATGCCAATTCAACACCAGCAAAACTGGACCACCAATACCATCCAAACCAATTAACTCTAAGCAAACTACTAAGTTGAATCATAGGGAATTGCTGTCATCCTTCCATTTTCCGATCAACAAAATGGCAATTTCCTCTGGTTCAACTAACAGATGACTCTGGCTGTTCTTTAAAAGAAATGACCTTTGTTTACTTCCCTGTTTCTTGGGAGAATTTTCTCCTCACTTTGGTGGTAAATGCCAGATTTTTCTCTGTTGGTTCCTTTGATAAAATATCTGACAGATAGGCATAAAAACTTTGTTATACTATTTAATTTTTTATTAGTGAATTGATTATATAAATTGCAGTGACTTTCTTCCCTATATTTACCATCTAGGGATTTCTGATAAATGCATTCAAACAAATCAACACAATTCCAGAAAGTAAAAACCCAACTCTCGCTAGAAACAATGTCTATAACCTACAATGATCACAGAAGCCTATGGGCCAACACTTTGGGCTATGAAAAATTCTACTCTCAGTTAAAATTAATTTAGAAAAAGATCTAGTCTTACCAATAAACACCATTTTATTCTTCCATCTCCTTTAAATAACTGTACATCCTCAGAAAATGAAGGGGTAGCCTACTAATCTTTAACTGATACTAATGCATCTTTTCCAATGCTGACTTGTACAGTTTCAAGATATAAGCTTAATAAGAGGTGTTTCATTTAAGGTCAGAAAGTACTAGTCAATTACACCCAAGCCAAGTTTATGCACCGAATAAATCCACTCCTGGGAAGAGTGATGAGGCATCATTGCTACAGGGAGTGCCTGGGGGTTGTAGTTCCCTCAAATGGAGTATATCTAGCTTTTGGAGAAAGTTAAAAATAAAGTCATCCTCTGAAACTAAAGATAACAAAATCAACAAAATGTCATGAAATTAATTTTTTAAAAAAGTAACATACCAAATGACAAACTACATGTGTATTCTTTATAAGACAAGTCACCATGTCTTTAAAGGCATCTAAAGGAAAAACTAAGGAAAAAAAATCTCTCCTAAATATATGTAAAATATAATTATAGTCCCGGTATGTTATAAAAGGTGATTTTTGGACCCAGAGTTGTATGTAATTATCACAAAATTCTGCATATAAAGTATTTTGCCCCATTGCCATATCATATTGCCTACAAATTGTCTAAAAAGGAAAATGTGACTTCTGGTTTCATAGGTGCATTACTTTCCTGTGACTGCCGTAACAAATTTCGTCAAAGTTGGTAGCTTAAAACAGCAGAGATTTCTTCTCTTATAGTTCTGCAGTCCAGAAGTCTGAAATCAATATCACGGGGCTGAAATCAAGGTGTTGGTAGACCAGAGCTCCCTCCAGAACATCTAGGGGAAAACTCATTTGTTGCTTCTTCCATCTGCCAACTGATGGCTACCAGCATCCTCTGATTTATGCAGGCATCACTCCGGCCTGCAAGGCCAGCATCTTCAAATCTCTCTCTGCTGCATCTTCACATCACCTTTGCCTCAGTGTGTTTCTGATTCCCCCTTGCCTACGTCTTACAAGGATATTTGTGATTGCATTTAGAATCCGCCCAGATGATCCAGAATAATCTCCCTATCTCAAGAGCCTGAACTGTGTAATCACACTAAAAACACATTTTCTCCTTACAAGGCAACAGGTGCAGACATCAGGGATTAGGACATGAATAGTTTGGGAGGGGGAATTTTTCAGCTACCATAACAAGGAATTGTAGATAGAGCTGCCTAGTAACAGGAAAGACTATAAGTCAGAATACTGGGGTCAGACCCTTGCTTTGTCACAGTCTTTGGGCAAGCCACTTCTTTGAGATGCTTTTGTCATCTTTGATATTGGAGTAAGTTTAGGGGAAGAGATGTTCTCTAAGATCCCTTTCAGCTTGAGAATTATATTAGGCATAGGACAGATCTGTCAGTATTTATCTTTCATTGTCAAAGGGTAGGTAGAGAGGCAGAGACAGAGAGCAAGAGAAAAAGAGGAAGAGAGAAAGTAAAAGAGAGAGAGACCAAACTTGTATTTGTGGTATTTGCTGGATACTAACTTCTCAACCACCAGAAATGCACCAGAATGGTGGAATCAGGGTAAGTCTCTGTGTATCACACATCCCACAAGACCACAGAGATAATGCCTTTTGTTCTGATTCAAAGCTCATAAGCAACTTTCTGACTATTAATTCTATGTTTCAAGTACCTTGATTTCAGGAAGTCTTGACCCCTAGAAAAAATATATCTCATATTACAAATTGATGATTTCCTCAGGCCTGACCACTACAAATTGAACTAATAAAATATAGCTCCCTAGTGCCTCCAATTTGAGTTAGTCAGTTTTATCCTGTAAGAAGCTGGCATTTATTGTCTTATTCAATGTTCACCGATCTAAGGCAAATAATAATAACAACAATAAGAACAGTATCTTACATGCATTGAAGACTCACTCTATGCTGGCACAGGGCTAAACACACATCATAAATAATGTCATTTAGATCTGTATAATTTTCCAGGGTACTAAGATCTCAATCAGCAAATCATCATTGGAGAGCGGCTATGTGCCAGGTACGCGACTGACGCTAGGGATATAAAAGATGAGAAGGACCTTGGATTTAAAGTAACTTAAGTCTAAAAGAGGAGACAAATACTAAGCAAAGAATTACAGAATAAATGTAACATTTACAGCTGCATTGCAGGCTACCCATGGGGGTACTTGGTGCTATCAGATTCATTGCAGAGAGAAATCACTTTTGAGAGAAATCGCAAGATTTGTCCCAGGTCACAGCCTAAGTGAGAAAAAGAGCCTGTGTGGCTTTTGATTTGGGGCTGCTGACATGGGTTCCCCATTGGTAACCACTCTGCTATGTCTCACTCCATGCTTGATTTCTCGATCCCTGTTAGACATAACATGCTTGTCTTTTCAGTTGGCAATCCGTAAGTGGACATTTTCCCACCATGACTGCTTGGCTCCAGAGTTTAGTTTTATTGACTCGATTGAACATTCCTAGTACGTGGAAATTCTAAAAAGAACCCTCAAGCCATTTCTGAAGTTTATGACACAGACTCGCTATCGCATTTTATTCAGAGTTTGATTCCAGGCCCACTTCTGAAAAGTGAAAGTGTGTACTTGGTAAATTCCTGAAACGGACAAGAACCCTTTGGCTATTACTCAAAAATGTCTAATACCATGAACTAAAGTGGTGAGTTATTTCCGCACTCCACACACAACCCCCCTACCCCCACCCTTCAAAGTAGAGTGCTAAACTATGTTTACCACTGGGTACAAAACCATTTCCCCTTGAAGATAATGTGAAATAATTTGATAATCGTGGTGGATTGAAAAGCTATGTTGATACAAATCTATTTAAATCTGCTATGTTTTAAGAAATTTGTTCTAACTGCCCACATTTGTATGCAATAAACTATTTGTATAGGATTTTTAAATTAAACTTCACACGCCGTTAACTAGATATGGCATTAGTAAACACAACTGTTTCCTCTTATGTTAACATAGCTACACAAAGGGTGAACTTGCTTTAACTTTATTTGTTTCCCCAAAGTATAGTCGTTTTGTCATATATAAGCAATACATTTTATGTGGGCAGAAAAAGCCAACATTCCCCATGTACTTTATATTTCCTGTAAGTAACTACAAGCGGAAATGTTGGCTTTACATCCACTTTAATTAAAAAGAAAACAAACAAACTTGGTTTTAAGTCTTTCTTTTCCATTATAAGCCGGAACATAATATAATACAAATTAGTCCTTTAAAAAACTTGCCATTTTATTTTTTAGGTTTTTATAATTTGAAATAACTGGCAAATATAACTTAAAAGAGTTAAATTTTTTTTCTATTTAGAATGAGCAATCAGTTTTGAAGAGCTTTCCTCTGAGCTACACCCTGGCAAATCAGTGTGCAAATCAAAGAGTGACTCCACAGACTCACATCCCGTTACACATTCAACAGCAAGGGTAGTGACTGAGTCAATCACACAATTTGAATTAAAACACCAACTACACAAATGCCCAGTCACATTTAAGTTGGTAACATAGGCCATTTAATTCCAAAGAACTGCTCTTCCATTCGTCATTTCGTCCCATATATCTCTACAATCTGGTAGAGCAGAAGGTTCCTGAGAAATCATTTTCATTCGGCCTACCACTGGTCAGGCCGATTTTAGAAATCCTAAAGTAAATACTTATAATCCCTGTCCTCTTTAAGTGATCAGTCAAAGGGGACATGACATGTTCTCTTAAGTGCCAAACAGCTGTTTCATTTCCCAATTAGGGGAGAGCACTGTAAATGATAGTTCTAAATAAATATATAATGTAATCTACTGATAAGCACAATGTAAATATTTATGGCGATTAGGGAAACAAATGTACACATATTTGAATATTCCCCAGGGGCTGACATCCATCCATGTTCGCCAGCAAAAGTCTCTTTGGTGGGTTCTGCTGAGGAGTGCGGTATTTTGCTTTAATCTGGCCCAGACTCCGAAAGATGCATACAGGAGAGTCCGAGGAAAGGAACGCTTTCAGCAATAGCCTTCCAATGGCAGCTGAATTCCCTGTTCTCTTGGTTTCAAATCCTGGAGAGGGTGAGACTAGATGTCCCCTTGGTGCAAGGCGCTCAGGGACAGAAGACCGTCTGCAGGGGCCTGGGCAATCTGTCTGCCTAATGAGAGCTCTACTTCGCTATTCATGTATACACGGTAATGACAGAGATTCAAGGCATTGCTTCACAGTGAGGACTTTTTTTTTTTTTTTCTTTTTTTTCGGCTAAGGTTGTACTTCACAAAGAACAGAAAAAAGGCAAAATAAAAGACTATCCCATAGGGGGGAAAAAGACTATCCTATGCAACCTTGCCACCAATTTTATGTAAGCCTCTGTTTGAGTTTAGGTCACACTTTTCTGGGCCTTAATTTTTCCATCATTAAAGAGTGATTATGGGGTTCCTGGGTGGCTCAGTGTGTTAAGCATCTGCCTTTGGCTCAGGTCATGATCTCGGAGCCCTGGGATGGAGCCCCGCATCGGGCTCCCTGCTCCTTCTCCCCCAACTCCCCACGCCCCCACCAGCTCATGCTCTCTCTCATGCACTCTCTCGCAAATAAATTAATAAATACATCTTTTTTTAAAAAAGTTAGTATCCTTTCTGCCTCCCGTATTCTGTGCTTTAGAAGACAGTTTGGACATCCAAACACTATCTATACTTCAACTTTTAAAAAGTTTGATGATTTCTGATTATAAAAATAATCAGTGATCATTACAGCACAAAGGTGAAAGATTAAAAAGACAAAAACCACCTCTTTTTTTCATCATCTGTTTTCTTAATGCATGCATATATGTGTATACACGGACACACATTCACATATATGGAGACTATATGAAATATATACATTCAAATCCTGCTTCTGTGGGTCTTGCTATTATGAACGTTTCCTTGTATCATTAAGTACTTCAGGAAAGTAGGACATTTAATGCTGCACAATATTTCACAGCATAAGTGAATCATAATATCTTTAAGGGTAATATCTTTAAGTAATCTTTAAATATCTTGTGAGATATTTAGGTAGCTTCTAATATAAATGGCCTCTTATCAAATGCCTGTCTCTGTTGGGTTTCAGTCTCTCACACTTTACTTTATCTCTTGTGGTCAACTCAGATGCTAAGCCAGGGAAGACAGGAAGATGCAGTTTTGAATCCCTGCCTAGTACTTGCTAGCAGCATGATCTCTGGAGAGGCTTAACTTCTTGGGGATCTTAGTTTCCCAGTTTGCCGAATGGGGGCCACAAGCCCTGTCTTTCAAGGCCAATCTGAAGGTGGGTTGATATGTATATTAAATGTCTGCTACCCAGAAGGTTCCTAGTAAGAATCAGGCATTTGGGACACCTGGATGGCTCAGTGGGTTAAAGCCTCTGTCTCTGATTCAGTCATGATCTCAGGGTCCTGAGATCAAGCCCCACATCGGGTTCTCTGCTCAGCAGGGAGCCTGCTTCCCGCTCTCTCTCTGCAGCTTCTCTGCCTAGTTGTGATCTCTCTCTCTCTCTGTGTCAAGTAAATAAATAAATAAACAAAATCTTAAAAAAAAAAAAGAATCAGGCTTTCTTTTTTTCTTTCTCTATTTCTTAACAGAGGAATCCATGGACCCCATCATTAGGTGGCAGGATCTCTGTGAAAACCCCTGGAATTGTGTGCACCAAATTCTGTATGTCCAGATATTTTTTTCCATGGGAAAACTTCCATAAGTATAAACAGGATGGCAAATCTCCTTCATGCTCCACGGCTTTCCATTTTGCCCTGAAATGATAGGACTGGCATTTTCCTGGTCCCTGAGGACTTCTATATTGGCCCTGATTTCTCTTTGATTATCTCTCTCATCTCTGGGTGAACTGGCTATTCAACATGAACCCAGCCTGATACACAGTCTCTACCCTGACATTCCGAGGCACTCAGCCTATTGTCCGGTACAATAAGCACTCAATGTTACTTGTTGCTGATACTATTATATCCATGAGAACATTTTTGGAAGAGGTGCATGCATCTTAAATGGCTAACTCGATCATGGAGTTTATGTTGCATATGAATGGATAGCTCTCTCTCTCTCTCTCTGGCTTTTGCTCCCTTGCTCTCTGTCAAGAACGAGACCTGTATGGATTTAGTCAAATCCTGAAACACTTCCAGGGTCCATTTATCTTATGTAGGTTTATAAAGGGATCGAGTGAGCCAGAGATTATAATTTCTTTTATATAATAATAAAAAAAGGGGATGCGTGCAGGGGAGAGGAATTTGGCATGCGGCAAACATCAGTATAAAAGAGAATGATGGTCCATCTGTCTTGAATAATTTAGACCACAAGTTGACTACCACAAGGGAAACTGCTGAGATTCTTTCCAACTTTGTGATTCTCTGATCTTACAGATGGTTCACTGGACAGATCTCTGAAAAGCAAGTACACTTCAGAATGTCTATTACACAGCAGGGCTGTAGAGCTCATGTGATACCAAGGTAAAGGAGGTTGCAGGAGCAGGATACTGAGGCCACTGTATGCTTTCTCGATTATTGACTCCTTAAACATTTATGTCTTTTTGTTCACAACCAGCGCACTCATGACTTCACTTAAGTAAAAAAAGAAAGGTGTGTGTGTGTTCACACTTGGCTTGCTTGTTTGTGTTTTACTGTGTAGAACAGGTACTTCTGGAAATACCCGACAACTAATTCAGATCATTAGAAAGGAGTAATCAAGGCAAATAGAACCTGGACTCACTTTGTCCTTAGATCTGCTTAGAGACGCGAGTGCTTTGAAAAGATCCCCTTTGTTTTGAGCAAGCCAGTTTTCAGCAGTGGGGCTGAGGACCTCACTGTGCGTGGAAAAGTTATCTGCATCATTTTGCCTTTCTGAAGCCAAAGCGGAGGCAGCATCCCAAGTCTTAGAGCCCGTTTCCCATGTTTCTTTACCCATGCTACTTAAGTCAGCTAAAGCAAGCTTTTTAAACTCTCCCTACCATTTACCCTTACCTACCGGAGTAGGTTATGGCAGTCTGGTCCCCAGTGAGTCGTGCCTTCCTGCATCCACGGCCTTGTGCAGTCCCGCCCCATACTGACAGGTCCTGGCTCTTTGACTAACTTTGACCAAGGGACATCAGAACATACAATAAAAGCAGAGGCTTGAAAAGCCCTTGTGCATAGGGCTTGTCTCTCAGCATGCTAACAGCACCCAGAGAAGCTCAGGCTATCTTTCTGGAGACACATGAGCTACGAGCTACAGC
>JAPYYJ010003819.1:0-11109 GCA_028533885.1 Nasua narica
TCAAGAGAAATGAAATCTTGCCATTTGCAATGACGTGGATGGAACTAGAGGGTATTATGCTATGCAAAATAAGTCAGTCAGAGAAAGACAATTATCACATGATCGCTCTGATATAAAAAATTTGAGAGGCAGGTCAGGGGGTTATGGGGGGGGTGGGGAAGAGAAATGAAACAAGATGGGATAGGGAAGGAGACAAACCATAAGAGACTCCTAAACTTATGAAACAAACTAAGGGTTGCTGGGAGGTGTGGGGGGGTAGGGATATAGACATTGGGGAGGGTATGTGCTATGGCAAATGCTGTGAAATGTGTTAGCCTGATGATTCACAGACATGTACTCTGGGGTAAATAATACATTATATGTTAATAAAAAATTTAAAAAAAAATAGGGAATTTGTGTAGAAGTCCTTTTTGGTTTACATGTGTAAGAGAGTGAAAATTGGATGCATCTTGAAAAGTTGAGAAAACAAGAGAATAGTCTATTGCATTACTTTTGGTTAGTGGCCCAGGAAAGTCAGTGTGACTTCGGATGTGTGTAGCATAGAAAGGGGCAGAACATTGATGAATAAGTGGTTGTAAACATGATGAAATAATGAATGGAAGGAGACATCAGATGTAGAAATAGTAGCAGTTTCAATATGCTGTAAAACATACACCGTATATAATCAGATAACAGATTAAATCCAGAAGAAACATCTTGAAATAACGTAATAATTGCCATTAATTCTGATTTTGGTGCTGAAAGACCTATAGTAGATATGATTTTTGAGGTATGACCATAATAACAGGCTTTGCCTTTGACAGAACCATCAGAAAATTAAGTAGGAGCATCTGTTTTTTTGGCTCTTTGGGAAAGGACCAAAAGTAAGTAGGAGCATCACTTTTAGAAGTGACTTTAGGAGGGACAAAAGCAGTACATTTTAAAAAGGAAACAACAGGTAGAGAGGAATAATGAGACAAAGTGTTTCCAGTAAAGCCACTAAGGGCAATTTGCCAGTTTAAATTATTTTGGAATGCTGTTTCAATTTGTATTTTTTTAAATTTTTTTTTTTTATTTGACAGAGAGAGATCACAAGTAGGCAGAGAGGCAGGCAGAGAGAGAGGGGGAAGCAGGCTCCCTGCTGAGCAGAGAGCCTGATGCGGGGCTCGATCCTAGGACCCTGAGATCATGACCTCAGCTGAAGGCAGAGGCTTAACCCACTGAACCACCCAGGCACCCCTCAATTTGTATTTTATTTAAAGGCAGAACAATAACTTTCAGATCATATCCCTGTATTTGGCAAGTTCTTTTTCTTCCTAAGTGAATAATGTTACCAATATGGTCTATGTAGGTAGTGAGTGTTTTAACAGAATTATTCAGAAGAAAAATCCATTCTATTATTAGTTCTTTTTGTATAATTAATCCAGTGGGTGTATGTGAAGTATGAAAAATAAGAAGATCTAATGGTATCTTAGGTTGGACTCTATCCGTTTGCATTGATTGAATCTGGTTTTCAACAAATCGTAATTCTTTTAAGTTCTCTTTTGATAGGGTCCTAGGGCGGTTTAAATTAGGATCTCCCTTCAAAGAGGCAAATAGATGCTGCAAACCATAAGTGGGAATTCCAATTTTAGGTCTTATCCAATTAATGTCTCCTAATAATTTTTGTAAATCATTTAAGGTCATAATTTTATCTCTATGGATTTGAACTTTTTGTGGCTTATTTGAGGTCCTGTCCATAATGAACCCCCAAAATGAGAAATGTGTAGTGGTTTATATTTTTTCTGGAGCTATAATTAGTTTGTAATTCTCAAATTGTAATAGAAGCATTTTAAATACGTCTTGTAATTGTACATTATCAGAGGCTGCACACAATATGTCATCCATATAATGGATAAGATAGCTTTGTGGAAATTGATCTCTGACCGGCTGTATAACTTTTGACAATTATTCTTGACAGATAGTAGGGCTATTTAACATTCCCTGAGGTAAAACTTTCCATTGATATCGTTTGGCTGGTTCTTTTAAATTCACACTGGGAATTGTGAAAGCAAAATGAGGACAATCTTCCTCAGCAAGTGGTATAGTATAAAAGCAATCCTGTAAATCTATGACAATTATTGGCCATTCGTGTGGAACTAGATTAGGTGAAGGCAGTCCAGGCTGTAGGGACCCCATGGGTTGGATAACAGAATTAACCATACGTAGGTCTGTTAAAAGTCTCCATTTTCCTGATTTTTTCTTAATAACAAAGACAGGTGAATTCCAAGAACTGTGAGATTCTTCAATATGCCCTTCTCTTATCTGTTTCTCAACTAGGGCTTGCAAAGTCGTTTCTCTTGTGTTAAGGGCCACTGCTCCACCCAAATAGGTTTGTCACTTTTCCAATTTAACTTGATGAGTTTAGGAGCAGTGGCCCTCAGTGAAAAATCTGGGAATCTTCCTTATGGGAAGGTGTAACCAGAGAGGCTCCCCATTGACTTAGCAAATCTCACCCCCAAAGGTTAATGGGTAGATCTACAATATATGGTTGTATATAGCCCTTTTGACCCTCGGGTACTTCACAGAAAAGAATATGGGAGCTCCAATGCACATTGCTAGCCTGTCCTAATCCTGTAATAGTAGTGGAAGACAAATTATATGGCCATTTTTTAGACCAATGTAATGAGCATATGATAGAGACATCAGCTCCGGTGTCAATTAGACCTGAAAATTCTTTTTCTTGTATTTTAATATGACAAATTGGTTTATCCTGATATTTTTTTTCAGTTAAATATGCCCCTGTTTTTCCAGTGCTTCCAAACCCATTAGAGTTTGTTTGTTTGTTATTATTCATTTTTTTAAGATTTTACTTATTTATTTGACAGAGAGTGAGAGAGCACAAGTAGGCAGAGAGGCAGGCAGAGAGAGAGGGGGAAGCAGGCTCTCCGCCAAGCAGAGAGCCCAATGCCAGGCTCAATCCCAGGACCCAAGGATCATGACCTGAGCCAGCCGAAGTCAGAGGCTTTATCCCACTGAGCCACCCAGGTGCCCCTCTTTGTTTGTTTTTAAATTAACCCTGGAGGTAGGGTAAAAGTAGCAACTGGGCAATGCAGTCTCCTTTTTGAAAGCAGTATGGAGCCACAGTAGTTATCATCACTGAAATTTCACTGGTATAATCTGAATCAATAATGCCAGTGTGGACTAGTATTCCCCTTGAAGTAAGGCTAGATCTCCCTAACAGTAGCCCAGTGGTTCCCTTTGGTAAATGGCCAAAAATATTAGTTGGAATTTTAGTGGGAAGCTTGACAGGCATTAAGAGATGATCTTTAGGAATGGGGATATCTAATCCAGCACTGCCAAGTGTAGCATGTAATAAATTTAATATGGTAAATTTGTCTGAAAGCTGGGTGTTATGGGAGAATTGCCCCCCTTGTTTTTTGGGACTGAGGGCTTCCCCCAAAATAAGTTTTCCTGAAGGGGGGATCCATTCTTGTGAAATTTGGAATGATATTGATTTGCCCAATGGTTTCCTTTTTTACATTTAGGACAGAGACCTGGTGAATTATTTTTTGCCCTTTGTAGAGGGAATTTTCCCTTTGCCTACATTGAGCTTTAGTATGCCCTGTCTGGCCACAGTTAAAACATTGTCCTTTAAATTTTTCTGTGGTCAGAGCAGCCATCGCTTGGGCTAACAAATCAGCTTTATAAGTCTCTGTTCCCACTTCTTGGCACAGTTTAATATAATCTGTTAAAGTTCTCTTGCTTTTAAAGGATGCAATCACTTTCTTACAATCAGCATTGGCATTTTCATAAGCCAATAGCTGAAGTATAGTATCAGCAGCGTCAAGATTGTTTGTCTTTTTTTTAAAAAAAGATTTTATTTATTTATTTATTTGAGAGAGAGAGAGAGAGAGAATGAGAGGGGAGAAGGTCAGAGGGAGAAGCAGACTTCCCGCATAGCGGGGAGCCCGATATGGGACTCGATCCCGGAACTCCGGGATCATGACCTGAGCCGAAGGCAGTCGCCCAACCAACCGAGCCACCCAGGTGCCCCAAGATTGTTTGTCTTTTAATAGCTTCTTGTAATCTCGCAATAAAATCAGTATAGGGTTCTTTTGAACCCTGTACCACCTTTTGAAAAGAAGAGCAATTCTCTCCTTGAGATTCGATTTTCTACCAGTCCCTCAAACAATGCCAGGGCTGCTCAACAGCTTGATCATTCATTTGTACCTGATCTTGCACCCGGGCCCATGGCCCAATGTCCATGAGCAGCTCCATGGAAATAGGAACATTATTAGCTCTGTTATGGGCAGCAGCTGTTTCTGCAGGATATTGCCACCACGTTTTAAATTGCAGGAACTCACTCGAAGATAGAACTTTTTTTTTCTAATAATGACCAATCAGTTGGAATAAGTTGGTTGCCTTCTGCAATGCCTTGAATGATTACCATTGTAAATGGAGAATTAACTCCATAATTTTGTACTGATTATTTTAATTCCTTCAATAATTTGAAGGAAAATGGCTCATGTATGACCTCATAAATACCATTAGGGTGGTTAGGATCATGTCCTGGAGCGACATGTTCTCTAATAGTAACTGGGAAATTAAAATGTAAGGCATCTAGGTCTCCTGCTTGTCTTGCTTCAAGGAGGCCCTTTTGAATGTCTGATAGCTTAGATTTTTCATTCTTTTCATTAAATGGCACCTTCTCATAGGATGGCAGAGCCATTGGTGGTGATGCCACTTGCTGTGGAACAGTAGCACTTGTTCCCTCCTTTTGTTCTGCTATTGGAGGAGGCGGGGGAGGAGATTCCTCCTTTGTTTATTCCTTTACAATGACTTTAGTAATTTATTTTTCCTTTGGAATAACATATTTAGGTTCCTTTTTTTTAGTTTCTCCTGAACGTTCATTATTGCTATTCAAATCAGGGGTTTGAAAAGCCTCCAAAACGGAGTGAATAAGAGTCCAAGTAGACCATATAGTAATCGGGATAGGTTTTCCTTTAGCATGCAAAAGTTTTAACTCATGTCCTACTTTTTCCCATGTTTGTAAATCTAAAGTCCCTAATGTAGGGAACCAGGAACAATGTTCTTTAATTACTTTTAAAAGCTCCAAAAGTTTGCCCTCGCTGACTTTTGCTCCTCCTGCCTTTAGGAGCCTTTTCAATAAACATACATAAGGGCAATATTCATTTGTGCTCTTTATATTTCCCATACCCCACAATAAGTACCCACAACTCACCAGCGGGAAAAAGGCACAGCCATGCACATGAATATATTGGGCCTTCTTCTCCTGTTTCGTTTCTTGTCCCTGTTCAGGCACCACTTGTGGCCTCCTGACAGCACATGGGAGAAGAATGAGGCACAAACAAGTCAGCTGCAAGAGAAAGGGAGCAGGGGACAACAGTAGAGAAGACTGTCACCCCAAACAATTCCTCAGTCTCATATTTATTAGAAAGTAGATAACAACTAACAAAGAAGCCAGAGTAGATTATGCATTGACCATGGGGCTTGTAGATAAGTAAGAAGAAAGGCAAAACATATCTGGTCAAGCAGTAGAAAGTTTATAATTGAGCAAGCACATTCAAAGGGATCATCTAATTACCCATAGGTCCTCTCCACGGAAAGGGAAATAACAGAAAAGTGAAACAGGTGGGGTTCTGCCCTGAGCGAACTGGGCATCTCCAGCTGCCTGGCTTCAAGGATGTATCTCGTCGTCTCCCCCAGAGGTCTGTTCCCAGTATATGTTTTTCTTAAGATGATATCTAAGCATGCTTGCCAGACTAGTACAATTTCTCATAGGTTATATTTTAAGCAATACATTGTTTTGAGGGATGGTTACAATACTTAGCTCTGTTCAGGGTGGAGAGTTGTTATCAAGAAAGGATGCTCTATTGTGTCAAATGATTTTATGCATCAGTAGAGAGGATAATATTGCTCCTGATATATAATTGCTCATAATATTCTCTTATAATTATTTGTATTTCACTGGTGTTGGTTGTGATGACTCCTCTTTCATTCATGATTTTATTTATTTGGGTCCTTTCTCTTTTCTTTCTGATAAGTCTAGCTAGGAGTTTATCAAACTTATTAATTTTCAGAGAACAAGGTCCTAGTTTTGTTGATCTAATTCACCATTTAAAAGAAAAGATCTTATTTATTTATTTGAGAGAGAGAGAGAAAGATAGAGATAGTGAGATAGAGCATGAGTGAGGAGGAGAGGGTGAAGCAGCCTCCCGGCTGAGCAAGAATCCTGATGTGGGGCTCAATCCCAGGACCCTGGGATCATGACCTGGGTTGAAAGCTGTGGCTTAACCAACTTAGACACCCAGGGACCCTTGATCCACCATTTTTAAAAATTTCTTTGTCTTTTATCTGCTGTAAACTTTATTATTTTTGTTCTCATGCTGGATTTAGGCTTTATTTGCCTTTTTTTTTTTTTTTTTTTTTTTTACAGATTCCTTAAGTTTAAGTTTAGCTTGCATATTTGAGACTTTTTTGTTTGGTTGTTTGTTTCTTGAGAAAGTCCTGTATTGCTATAAGCTTCCCTCTTAGGCTGGCCTTTGCAGCACCTCCAAAATTTGGACTGTCGTGTTTTCATTTTCATTTGTTTCCATGCATTTCTAAAATTCTTTTACTTTCTGGTCGACCCATTCATTCGTTAGTAAGATGCTCTTTAAACTTCATGCATTAGTGTTCCTTCCCAATTTTTTTATTCTAGTTGACTTCAAATTTTAAAGCACTGTGGTCTGAAAATATGCATGGAATAAGCTCTGTTTTTGTATCAGTTGATCCCTGTTTTGTGACCCAGTATGTCATCTATTCTTGAGAATGTCTCATGTGACCTCAAGAAGAATGTGTATTCTGTTGCTTTAGGATGAAAAGCTCTGAATATACCAGTGAAGAGCATCTGGTCCAGTATGTCGTTCAAACCCCTTGTTTCCCTGTAGATCTTCTGCTTAGATGATCTGCCTATTGCTATGAGTAGGGTATTAAGTCCTCCACTATTTTATTTATTTATTTATTTATTTATTTATTTATTTATTTATTTATTTATTTATTTATTTATATTTAGATTCAATTAGCCAACATATAGTGCGTCATTAATTCAAATATAGTGTTCAATAATTCATCACTTGCATATAACATCCAGTTCTCATCACATCATGTGACTTCCTTAATGCCAATGACCCAGCTCCCCTTCCACAACCCTATCGTCCCACCCACCTCCCCTTCTGCAACCCTCAGTTTGTTTCCCAGGGTCAAAAGTCTCTCATGGTTTGTTTCCCTCTTTGATTTCTTCCATTTCAGTTTCCCTCCCTTCTCCTATGATCCTCTGCACTATTTCTTATATTCCACATATGAGTGAAAACATATGATAATTGTCTTTCTCTGATTGGCTTATTTCACTCAGCATGATAGCCTCCCGTTCCATCAGTGTCAATGCAAATGGTAGATACTCTCTGCCTGATTTATATCACTTAGCATAATACTTGCAAGAAGTTGCTGTGGCTGAGGACGAAGAATTTGCTTCTTGCATTCTCCTCTAGGATTTTGATGGATTTCTCTTCTCCAATTATGTCTTTCATCCATTTTGAGATTATTTTTGTGTATGGTGTAAGAGAATGATCCAGTTTCATTCTTCTGTATGTAGCTATCCAATTTTCCCAGCACCATTTATTGAAGATATTGGTGTTTTTTTTTTTTTCATTAGATATTCTTTCCTGCTTTGTTGATGATTTGTTGACCATAGAGTTGAGGATCCATTTCTGGGCTGTCTATTCTGTTCCATTGATCTATGTTTCTCTTTTTGTGTCAGAGCCATGCTGTCTTGATGATCACAATTTTGTAATATAGATTTTGTTTTCTGCCCTACCAATATTGGTATTAATTTATTCTTTTTTTCAACAAAAGATCATCTAACATTCATTAAGTTTCAAGTTGTAATATAGCTTGAAGTCAGGCACTGTGATGCCCCCAGCTTCAGTTTTCTTTTTAACATTCCTCTGGCTATTTAGGGTCTTTTCTGGTTCCATGCAAATTTTAGGATTGTTTGTTCCAGCCCTGTAAAAAATGTAAATGGTATTTTGATAAGGATTGCATTGAACGTGTAGAGTGCTATGGGTAGCATAGACATTTTTAACAATATTTATTTTTCCAAAAGTTGAGCATGGAATGCTTTTCCATCTCTTTGTGTCTTCTTCAATTTCTTTCATAAATAAGTTTTCCATAGTTTTTAAAGTAGAGATCTTTTACCTCTTTGGTTAGGTTTATTCCTAGGTATCTTTGGTGCAATTGTAAATAGGATTAATTCCTTTATTTCTCTTTCTTCTGCCTCATGTTAGTGTATAGAAATGCTACTGATTTCTGTATATTGATTTTATATCCTGCCACATTGCTCAATTCCTGTATGAGTTCTAGCAATTTTGGGGTGGCATTTTTTTTTTAGTTTTCCACCTTAAAGTACTATGCCATCCACAAAGAGAGAGAGTTTGACTCCTTCTTTGCCAATTTGAATGCCTTTTATTTTTGTTGTTGTTGTTGTTGTTGTTGTTGTCTGATTGCTGAAGCTAGGACTTCTAGTACTGTGTTGAAAAACAGTGGTGAGAGTCTTCCTGATGTTAGGGAAAAAGCTCTCAGGTTTTCCCCTATCATTGAGAATGATATTCACTGTGGGCTTTTCATAGATAGCTTTTATGGTATTGAGGTATGTTCCCTCTATCCCTAAACTGTGGAGTTATAATCAAGAAAGAATGATGTATTTTGTCAATTTATTTTTTCTGTATTTCTGAAAATACATTTCTATCAATGTATTTTTTTCTGCATTGAGAGGATCATTTGATTCTTGTCTTTTCTTTTATTAATATGAAATATCACATTGATTTGTGAATGTTGAACCACCCTTGCATCCCAGGAGTAAATCCCACTTCTTCGCGGTGAATAATCCTTTTAATGTACTATTAGATCCAGGCGCCTGAGTGGCTCAGTGGGTTAAGCCTCTGCCTTCAGTTCAGGTTCTGGGATCAAACCCTGCATCGAGCTCTTTGCTCAGCAGGGAGCCTGCTTCCCCCTCTCCCTCTGCCTGCCTCTCTGCCTACTTGTGATCTCTCTCTCCGTCAAATAAATAAATAAAATCTTAAAAAATATACTATTGGATCCTATTGGCTAGTATCTTGGTATTTTGGCATCCAAGTTCACCAGGGGTGTTGTTCTATAATTCTCCTTTTTGATAGGTCTTTGTCTGGTTTGGGGAATCAGGGTAATGCTCGCTTCATAAAATGAGTTTGGAAGTTTTCCTTCCATTTCTATATTTTGAAATGACTTCAGTGTGTTTGGTGGAATTCCCCTGGGAAGCAATCTAGCCCTGGGAAGTTTTTCATTATTGCTTCAATTTCCTTGCTGGTCACGGGTTTATTCAGATTGTCTATTTCTTGCTTTAGTTTTCTAGTTCATGTTTGTGGGAATGCATTAATTTCTTCTAGATTGCCTAATTTGTCAGCATATAATTGCTCATAATATGTTCTTAAAATTGTTTGTATTTCCTTAGTATTGCTCGTGATATGTCCTCTTTCATTCATGATTTTATTAATTTGGGTCCTTTCTCTTTCATTTTTGATAAGCCTTACTAGAGGTTTATCAATCTTATTAATTTTTTTAAGGAACAAGCTTCTAGTTCCGTTGATCCATTCTACGGTCTTCTGTTTTGTATTTCATTGAGCTCTGCTCTAGTCTTTATTATTTCTCTTTGGTTTGGTTTAGGCTTTATTTGTTCTTTCTCCAGCTCCTTGAGATGTAAGGTTAGATTGTGTATTTGAGATTTTTCTAATCTTTTGAGCAAGGCTTGTATTGCAGTGTACTTCACTCTTAGGATTGCCTTTGCTGTATCCCAAAAGTTGTTTTTTTTTTTTTATTATTCATAAACTTTGGTTTTATTTCAACTTTATTATTTTTATTTTTTCACCAAATACAATTTATTTTATTTTTTCAGTGTTAAAAGATTAATTGTTCATGCACCACACCCAGTGCTCCATGGAATACATGCCCTCTTCAATACCCACCACCAGGATCGCCCAACCCCCCACCCCTTCCCTCTAAAACCCTCAGTTTGTTGCTCACAGTCCACAGTCTCTCATGGTTTATCACCCTTCCAATTTCCCCCGTTCACTCTTCCTTTCCTTCTCACAATGCCCTCCATGTTTTTCCTTATGCTCCACATGTAAGTGAGACCATAAGATAATTGACTCTTTCTGCTTGACTTATTTCACTCAGTCTCGTCCATGTTGATACAAAAGTTGGGTATTCATCCTTTCTGATGGAGGCATAATATTCCATTTTATATATGTACCATATCTTTACCCATTCATCCGTTGAAGGGCATCTTGGTTCTTATCCCAAAAGTTTTGAGCAGATGTGTGTTCATTCATATTAGTTTCTATTAATTTTTAAAATTCTTCTTTAATTTCCTGGTTGACCCACTCACTTTTTAGTAGGATGCTCTTTAACCTCCAAGTGTTTGAATTCCTTCCAATTTCCTCTTGTGATTGTGTCCAGTTTTCAAAGCATTTTGGTCTGAGAAAATTCAGGGAATAATCCCAGCCTTTTGGTACCAATTGAGACCTGATTTGTGACCCAGCACGTGATCGATTTTGGAGAGAGGTCCATGTGCCCTTGAGAAGAATGATTATTCTGTTGTTTTAGTTTGGAATGTTTTTTTTTTTCTCCCCAACTTTGTTTATTTTAATTTTTCAGTGTTACAAGATTGATTGTTCATGCACCACACCCAGTGCTCCATGCAGTACGTGCCCCTCTCGATACCCACCACCAGGCTCGCCCCCCCACCCCCTCCCCTCCAAAACCCTCAGTTTGTTGCTCAGAGTCCACAGTCTCTCCTGGTTCAACACCCCCTCTGATTTCCCCCAATTCGCCCTTCCCTTCCTTCTCACGATGCCCTCCATGATTTTCTTTATATACCACACGTAAGTGAGACCATAAGATAATTGACTTTCTCCGCTTGACTTATTTCACTCCGCATAATCTCTTCTAGTACTGCCCATGTTAATACAAAAGTTGGATATCCCTCCTTTCTGATGGAGGCATAATATTCCATTGTATAGATGTACCACATCTTCCGTATCCATTCATCTGTTG
>JAPYYJ010000382.1:0-15842 GCA_028533885.1 Nasua narica
GTCCAGGTCGCGCTTCCTTCCCTTGAAAAGTCGTGAGTTTGGGTTCCTTGGCTTCCAGCCTCCACCTCTTTCTTCCCTGGGGTGAGGGATCCATGGACTCGAAGGAAGTCAGGCTCTTGATCAGTGGGGGCAGGCCCTCAGCTGTTTTATCTCTAGCGTTCACACTGGAATACTAGTGTTTATATTCAAAATCTCAAGACACTCTTTAAACACGATTAGTTTATATTTTGCTTGATCAATATGCACTTTGAGTTCTAAAACTTAATTTTTCAATATCTAAATCAGTGATACAGTCTTAGTAATTCAGAATTGCCTAAGAAGCTAGTTAAAATTATACATGCTAGACTCACTGTCAGGGATTATATATTAGTAGGGCTGTTTTGGAACAGAGACATCTGAATCTATTACAGCTACCCCCGAAAGATAATGAAGCACTCTTTGAAAACTAACACTCAATGTGAATTACCTCATCTTTCGAGCTTCCATTCCTAATCCTCACATAAAAGAAATAGTATGATTCACTTACAGTCCCTGATATTTTTTTCAATTTCTTAAGAATCTACAAAGCTTATCTAGCATAAAAAATAAAGCTGTGAAAACATTAGAAATTTAAATATATAAAGAATTATTACTGTTTTCTTTTATATTTACATTTTGAACTCTAGTACACAACTTTGAAACTAAAGAGAAAAAACTTAAAAGAATTTAAGTTAACTTGAAGATTGATTTGTATGAATTGTTTATTCAAATATGATCTTTTTGTGGAAGCTCTATGTGTTCTTGGAATCAGAAAATATTTTAAAGTTGTTTTCTTTCTTTTTGTAAAGATTTTATTTATTTATTTGACAGAGAGAGAGAGATCACAAGTAGACAGAGAGGCAGGCAGAGAAGGGGAAGCAGGCTCCCCACTGAGCAGAGAGCCCAATGTGGGGCTCTATCCCAGGACCCTAAGATTGTGACCTGAGCCAAAGGTGGAAACCTTAACCCACTGAGCCACCCAGGTGCCCCTTAAAAATATTTTCTTAATACTTAACGTATTACAACACTATGAGTAGATTTGGGAAGTATTCATCAGGCAGCCATCATTGGAGATTATTAACGTGGACAGGTGGGATTTTCATTCCCTCCAGAAATGAACCGCACATTTATAAGAGCAGTACCATTATAGCCCCTCTAGAAATTGGAGGTCTACCCAGCTATAAGAGCATCATTTATTTTTAGCCATATGTAATACTGAAGTAACTGTGAATAAAAACTTTCTGAAAATTGAAAATATTTGACAAGGAATCAATAAAATGCAATATGAGGAAAAATTACATGCAACACAGAAGAAATAACATGATATGATGCCAGGATAATTTCATTTTGATGCATTTATTGTTCACATTTATGAAGTTGTGAAATATTCTATCTTATATTTGTATTAGGGATTAAAGAATAGAATCTAATTCATTAGATAAACAGAGGATCAATGTACAACTGTATATGTATCATATTTTCACCTTATTCTAGATTGTTCTAGATTAAGTGCAAAAATACTGACACTGACATTCTGCTGTAAGCATGGACTTTGCATAAAATGTTTCTCATCCATCAAAATGGATTTCAGGTACTAGATTTGGTATAAGAACAAAAGTATGGTCTGAATATAAGTTTGTTTTTATAGCTTGAAAATATATGTCTCTATTTGACTTTTGGAACATATGGAATACTGTTATAATAACTTTTATTGTCCTTCACCCTAATTTAAACATTTGTGTGATTCTGGGTCAATTTTAATTTGACTGATTTCCTCCACATCACGAACTATATTTTCCTATTTCTTTGCATGTTTAGTAATTTTTATTTCATGCTACATAGCATGAAACCTCATTGGGAATTTTAAAATTCCTCTATTTTTTATTTTTTTAATACTTTAGGTTAAATTACATGTTCCAGTTAAATTACAAAAACTATTTGATGTTTTCTTGCTTTTAATATTTGCTTGGCAAGACTAGAACTTCATTTTGCTGAGTGCTAATTATTCCCACTACTTAGGCATGTACCCTCTGAATACTCTACTCACTAATCCATTAATCATGGTTTTCAAGTCAGACTTGAAAGCGGTAGGCCATTCCTCAGTAGTCTATTATGTGTCATCTGAGTACCTGGAGTTACATACGGTGCAGATATGCAGTGATGAAATGTAACGCTTTATTGAGAAGAATGCATAGTACTATTTAGAGCAGAATCATTGTTATACAAATGCTTTTCAGCGTGACTAAATTTATAACTCCACCCATGTTTTCTAAATAACAAAACTCAGTCAAGGTTTCCAGATATCTTCCCTCCTTCAGTAGATGTCTGCTTGGGATGTTTGGAAAACTTGAAATTTCTTTGTTGGCAAAAAAAAAAAAAAGAAATCTTTAAATGAGAATTGCAAGTATGCTGTGAGTCTCTCCAATTTTTTCTTCTTTTCTCTCCCCTAAATTACATTTCTCTGAGATATTTTGAATGTTCAAAACCTTTGATATTAGCTTTTCAACCATTTTATTTTATTCTTTTAAGGAATTTATTTCTTTGAGAGAGAGAGAGCACAAGCTGAAAGAGGGGCAGAGGGAGAGGGATGAAGACATACTCCCCCCCATACCCCACACCCAAGGTTTCAAGGTTTCATCCCCCAACCCCATGCTGAGCAGGGCACCCAATGTGGGACATGATCCCAGGATTCTGGGATCGTGACATCCTGGGATCATGACCTGAGCTGAAGGCAGACTCAACCCACTGAGCCACCCAGGCACCCTGCCTTTCATTCATTTTAAAGCAGAGATTTCAAGTGGCAAAGTTTGTCTGTTAGGCCTTTTACTTTTTAGTATATTGAATTTTGGAAATAATTTTTGATCACTAAGGAACATTATGATGCAAACTTAAGTAGACAACTGAGAGTGTATGAACTATACTTTTTATCGAGCACTCTATATTTAAGATGAATGTCTTTCTTGATTGCTTATACGTAATTATTATTTGTAAACAGATTTCTCATTATGTTTTTCTTTTTTAATTTGTACTTTTGGGGGTACCTGGGTGGCTCATTTGTTAAGTGTCTGCCTTTGGCTTAGGTCATGATCCCAGGGTCCTGAGATTGAGCCCCTCATCAGACTCCCTGCTGGGTGAGAAGCTTGCTTCTCCCTCTCCCACTCGCCCTGCTTGTGTTCCCTCTCTCACTGGGTCTCTCTCTGTAAAATAAATAAAATCTTTTTAAAAATAAATACATAAATAAATTGTACTTTTATTGCTGTTGTTTAAGTAGCATTATAAAAAATTGCAACATGATTTTTATTGTTTCAAAAACTCATGTTGTTTAAAAACAAAAGTCTTTCTAAAGGTTTCAGGCTCTAAAATAAAATTGTGTGTGTGTCATTTCTTATATAGAGTAGGTCTAAGGTGAGGTATACTCAGCAATGTATCAACTGAAATTTGCTTTTCATACTCATGTGGATTTTAAAGATAATTATACAAAATATTCTATAATTAGGCCACCTAGGTGGCTCAGCCAGTTAAGTGTCTGCCTTCAGTTCAGGTCATGATCTCAGAGTCCTGGAATTGAGTCCCACATCTGGCTCCCCACTCAGTGGAGGGGGTTGCTTCTCCCTTGACCCCTGCTCATGCTCTCTCTCTCTCAAATCAATAAATAAAATCTTTTTAAAAAATTCTATAATTCGAATTTAACTAGAAATGCTAACCTTTAGGTGAGAAAAGGATCTTGTGCTAAGTGTTTTCGTTTCAAAGGATACCAGACGCAAATCAAATGTTATGTGTGCAAATACTTCTTTCCAACAAGTAACATCATCCCTCGTATTTACCACTTTCTAGCACTTAGGTTAAGGAAATTTTGTTGGGTAAAACATTGTTATTATGCTTCAAGGAAATGTCTCAACAACCATTTTAAAATGAGAATAATCTGAGAAGGAAATAAAACAACTTTGTAATGAGTATCTCACTTATTTTGTGGCACAAACTGTCTAGCTATTCACTGAATCCACATCCCTTTCCTTGGGCAAACTAGCCATACCTTCCTTGCTGTAACGTGTAAGCATATGAGTGACTTTGAGCCAATGAAATGGAGTTGGAAGTGACGTGCTATTCTTTGGTGTCCTCGTTTATAAAAATCTCTTGCATAAATCTTTATCTTTTCTCTTATTTCCAGGTAGATAGATATAGCCAGGCCGTAATGAAAACCACAGGTTGAATATATCAGCATTTCCTGTGTCACTGTTGGCTGGATCTTTACTGAAGCAAAAAATAAACCTACATTGTACTAAGTCTGGGGAAGGTAGGATTGTACGTGTCAAATGTCTCAGGGAGTTCTCTTCAGATTGCCTGGAAAATATAAAAGTAGAAACTGAAACTTCCATCCCATTAACATTAATGGCCCTGAACCCTGTTTTCCACAGAACCAAGGGGGAGAGGTTACACCAAATTCCAACTTCTTAGAAACTGGTTCCCAGCATCTCTGTAAACAGTTGGATCCAAGAAAACAATTTGTTCTTTACCGGCAGGGCTAATATTAAGTTCACCCCATATAAATGGGAGAACTGAGAATGAGATCCTTTACAATGAACAAAGACTAACAGTGCACTCATCTGAGTCCTGGCCTAAGCTTGCCTTCTTGCAGCATGACTAGAGGACAATACATTCACGCCCTGACCCTTCTCCCCATAAGTATCAGCCTGTAAGAAATGATGCTAGAGTTTAGACAAAGTCATTTCTTGACATTGTGCCCCTGTGGTTTCAGTCCTTATAAACAGCATTGCCTTTAATTGATGAGAAGAAATACTTTTTTCTCTCCCTTAGTCATTCACCAGAGTGGCTTGGAATGCACATAATTTATTGTTTATGCTGATTATGCTTTTCTTTTCTTTTTGTTACCTGTTTCTTATATTTAAAAGTAATTTGCATACAAGCATTGCATTTCCATGTTTTTGACTTTTTATTGATTTTAATAAGAGAAATTTTTTAAAAATATTTTTATTTATTTATTTGAGAGAGAGAGAGAGAAGGAGAGAGAGAGAGAGAGCAAGCATGAGAGGAGAGAAGGTTAGAGGAAGAAGCAGACTCCCCGTGGAGCTGGGATCCCAATGAGGGACTCAATCCCAGGACTCTGGGATCATGACCTGAGCCGAAGACAGTCGCTTAACCAACTGAGCCACCCAGGTGCCCCAAGAGAAATTTGTTTATTTGAATATATCAAATATTCTAAAGATAAATAAATGTATCAAATGCTCCAATTTATATACAAATTTATTGCTACATGCATATAATATAGAACATTCTCTAGCTCCAAAACATTAAAAAGCAATAAGGTATGTAATGCAAATATGAAAACAGGAAATAAGGTGTGTATAAAGGCCAAAAGTAAGTTTCAAACTAAATAAGAAGGAAACACAAGTAATAAATTTCGTGGATTAAAATCATTTTGTCATACACTGTTAAAAATAACCACGCAACTAAAATAATTCATTCTTTTCAATTTTCTTATAATATTTTAAAAGAGGTATATACCTAGTTTCAATCCACTCACACAAGTTAAAGGAATTTTTTTTTCCCCTGAATCATGAGGTTCCCTGAATCATGAGGTTCCAGGCAGTAGCTTAGTGTGGGTGGAAAAGCTAAACATTTTCTCATTTTCCCAAATTAGTTTGACCTATTTCACAAATTAGAATTTCTGTTTCTTGTTAAAAATGATGTAGATATTTCAATAATGCCTCAAAGCTTGGGATATGGGGCTGGAGGATCCATCAGGCTTAGTCCACCTTATACCCACTCCCAAACTCCGAGTGCGGCTTCTACCCTGCTCCCTGTCTGCTCTTCCTGTGTTGCACTGTATCTAATTTTCAACTATTTCTTTCATGAAATCCAAAGGAAATTTTTCCTTTTCTCAAAATCATAGTAATTTAGTCTCTGTAAGTATGTGTGTGTGCACGTGTGTGTGTGTGTGTGTGTGTGCACACGTAGACATTTCTCTATACAAAGGAAAGAATGAATACTGAACATGAAGGATCATAGCAAATCTAAGGTCTTGAGAACTCAGAGGAAAAAGTTAAGATTATTTCTATACTTTGTGTTCAATGAGGACATGAGTAAAGGTTAAAATAAGTTCCTTCCTGATACTTAGAAGAGTTTTCCTGTGGAAATGCACACTTGTTTTTTAAGTATCTCACTTCAATGCTAGTTCTTTCATTTTAAGCACAAGGAAAAAGTAAGTAATATTAATTTATGGGAGGAAAAAAAGTTAACTGAGCCAGAAAATAAGATACATATTTATAATTTTCTTTTTATGTCAGAAAACATGGTATTAAAAATTTTAAGGTCAAAGCACATTTAACAAAAGTCACCACAAATTTTTCTTCTTTGCTCTTATTATCTTATGCAACCTCAAAATGAATAACTCAGAAGAAAACTATTTTGTGTGCTTACTCTTCATTATAGATGATCCTTTCTTCCATGCTTGCCCAGCACTGACAAATATCTCAAAAATAATTCGTTTTAAAAGAAATCAATGTTTCCAGATTGACCATTTTTTAAAGTGGAAAAATTTCACACACTCACGAAAGGGCGAAATCACCAAGGAGCAAGTATTCAACATTCATTACTTTAAAAATTTTAAGCACAGGGACGCCTGGGTGGCTCAGTTGGTTGCGCGGCTGCCTTTGGCTCAGGTCGTGATCCCAGCGTCTTGGGATCGAGTCCGCATCGGGCTCCTTGCTCCGCAGGAAGCCTGCTCCTCTCTCTGCCTCTGCCTGCCTCTCTGCCTGCTTGTGTTCTCTCTCTGTTAAATGAATAAATAAAATCTTAAAAAAAAAAATTTTTTTTAAGCACAAAATATTAGTCTTAGCATTTCCATATAAAGCCATTGATTACTTATAGTAAAGTCCAACTTACTTTTGGCGTACTGTAAAGACTCAAGAAAGTCTTGTCAGAACAATATTTATTTTCATTGAGTAGCTGTCATTATGTAGATCTGTATAATCACATCAGGATATGGAGGATAAACATTTAAGCTAAAAATGTGAATTAGTTTTCCACAAATGTGTATTAGTTATGCTACCATAACAAATTACCACAAACACAGAAGTTTAAAACCACACAAACACATTGTCTCACAATCCCATACAGTTAGAATTCTATCAAGATGAAGCTGGTCCCTCTACTGGAGGCCTCAGAAGGCCAAAGTCAAGGTCCACGGCCAGGGCTCTTACCTGGAGGTCCAGAGAGACTGCCTCTGGCTCCTGCAGGTCGTAGGCAGGATTCACTTACTCCTTGGGAAAGGGCTGAGCTCCCCATTTCCTTGCTGATTGCCAGCAAGGGCTGCCAGCCTCTTACAGCTATTTTTGGCACTTTCCTTGTCACTTTGTCCCTTCTTCAAACCAGCAACAGTGCTTATGTAACCTCTGATCTCTCATTTTTCCTCGGCAACGTTTCTTCTGCCTCCAGCTGGAGAAAATTCTATTCAAGAACTCATGTGATAAGAGTGAACCATATTTGATAACTAAAGCAATCTCTCAATTTTAAAGCAGATAACCCTAAATGCAAATACCTTTGCCTTTTAGTATTACATATTCATGTATGCTGGGCATTGCATATAGATCATTGAGGGACCATTCTACCTACTACAGAATGTTAAAACTGATTTTTAGAAATACTTTAGTAATTGTTTACTTTAGAAATACTTCAGTAATTATTTCTATAGTCTAGGTGAGCAGTCTTTAGTAAAGACATCGTTTCATAGTTTTGTAATAAAAACCTTCATGTAGAGTGTTTCAAGTTTCCCAATGAAGATTTAAAAATAACATATGTACCGGGGCGCCTGGGTGGCTCAGTCATTAAGCATCTGCCTTCGGCTCAGGTCATGATCCTAGAGTTCTGGAATTGAGCCCCGCATCAGGCTCCCTGCTCGGCGGGAAGCCCTGATTCTCCCTCTGGTTGTGTTCCCTCTCTCACTGTGTTTCTCTCTGTCAAATAAATAAAATCTAAAAGAAAAAAAAAAGAGCTCTCAGCTAATTCCATCAGTCCCATAATCTTTCTTTAAAAGAAAAAAAACAACATATATATCATACTAACTATATTTAAGAGCTCTATAGGGCTATATATATATATACACACAAACATACATATATACACACATATACACATATACACACATACATATGTATATGTATTCTTTTCTAGGAGCTAAAGATTTTTATTTATTTCTTAATATTATTTTTTCTTTTTATACATAATATTTTTGACTACCTGGAGTATATGATCACTTAGGAAGACTAAATCCTCTGTTGGACATTTGTTTATGGGTTGCTTTTCTTGGACAATGTTGCCTGAGCTTGAATTTTTCTCTTTCTCCTGTCCTGTGGAAACATCACATGAGTCAGTCCAGCTTCTTAACTGTCTCTTATGATAAGGAAAATATATACTTAAAAATTTGGATAGCAAACAAGCAATACTTTTAAATGTTTTAATAGCAATGTTAAAAATTTCATGACTCCATTTTATCTCTACCCCTGCTGCTCTGTTAAGACAGTAATTTTTATACTTTTGACCAAGATCCTGTTAGAAGCACATATTTCTTCACAACCTGATATGAGCAAAAATAAACATTCTCACAAGTACTCACATCAGGTACATATGTAACTGAAACACACATTTCCAAAAGCAACGCTTTTCCTACTTTTAATATGTAATGGATAATCATTTTGTTTTTGTTTTATTCTATTTTACTCTTTTATTTTACTAAAAATTCTCATTCAAACTGATTTTATTTATTTGTTTGTTTGTTTATTTATAGATTTTATTTATTTGACAGAGAGACACAGTATTTGACAGAGAGAACACAAGCAGGGGGGTGGGGGCGGGAGAAGCAGGCTCCACACTGATCAGGGAGCCCGATATGGGGCTTGAACCCAGGACCCTGGGATCATGACCTGAGCCAAAGGCAGATGCTTAATGACTGAGCCACTCAGGTGCCCTAAAACTGATTTTATATCTTACTAATAAATAGGTAACTACCTGTAGTTTGAAAAAAAAAATCTTCCTTGAGAGACTCTGGGCTAAGATATTTTCTATTTATTGCTCTCTACCAAAATGACAATGTGTCAGTAGTCCTTACAGAATGGAATATGGAAATAGAACTTACCTCTCAAAATTGGGGACCTCATCTCTCTCCTGTTCTGAGCTAATCTTCCAAGAATCACTACTCTTTTCTAGTGTAGCAACATAAGCAGGGTTCCTCAATCTCTTTATGCTAATCAGACACCAAAGGTTCTTGGTTCCCTAAGACCTTCCTCTCAAAGGGCTCTTCATTCCATCTGCATTTGCACTGCTATCATCCCCAAGTGTGCTGATAACCCATTTCAGATTAACCCAGTATCCCTAGGGGCCACTTGCCTGAAATTTAATTCCAGGGGCCCAATTTACCTGTTAGCCAGAAACCTCGACTCCTTAACTTAATTGAGAAATGAATTTACTGGGACCAAAGTAGATGACTCCGATTCAAGAGGAAAATTTAACAATCTGGTCTAGAAAGTGACAAAGAACCAAAGAAAACTGATTTACCCCCACTCTAATCAACGCCATGCTGAAGATCCTGGCACAGGTGCTACTGCTCTCACTGCCGATGCCACCACCCCTAGGTAGGCCACAGGTGCTCCCACTCAAGGAACCCTCCTCCACTGGCATGCTTCCTTGAATCCCGCTGGAGTCCCAGTCGTCCCAGGTATAACTAGGTTCAGATCCTGTGTAATAACAGACTGCTTGATGTTTATTTTATTTGAAACAATTGATATTTTCTTTTTTCTTTCTTTTTTCCTTTTTTTATAATTTTTCGTATGTTATGTTAGTATTCCGAGATTCATTGTTTATGTCTAACACCCAGTGCTCTATGCAATATGTGCCTTCCTTAATACCCATCATCGGGCCAACCCTTCCCCCACCCCTTCCCCTCTAAAACCCTCAGTTTGTTTCTCGAAGTCCACAGTCTCTCATGGTTCGTCTCCCCTCCGATTCCCCCCCCATTCATTTTTCACTTCCTTCTCTTAATGTCCTCCATGCTATTGCTTATGTTCCACAAGTAAGTGATTTTTTTTATTTAAAGATTATTTATTTATTTATTTGACAGAGAGAGAGAGATCACAAGTAGGCAGAGAGGCCGGCAGAGAGAGAGGGGGAAACAGGCTCCCCGCGGAGCAGAGAGCCCGACACAGAGCTCCATCCCAGGACCCTGAGATCATGACCCGAGCGGAAGGCAGAGGCCTTAACCCACTAAGCCACCTAGGCACCCCTACAAGTAAGTGATATTTTCTTAATGTACACTTTTTTCTTGCATAATTCTTCTGAAGTATAATCCTTTGCCTATTCGTTTTATTTTATTATTTATTTTATTTTATTTTATTTTATTTTATTTTATTTTATTTTATTTATTATTTTCTCAGTGTTCCAAGATTCATTGTGTATGCACCACACTCAGTGCTCCATGCAATACATGCCCCCCTTATTACTCACCACCAGGCTCACCCCTCCCCCACCGCCTCCCTTCCAAAACCCTTAATTTGTTTCTCAGAGTCCACAGTCTCTCATGGTTTGCCTCCCCCTCCAATTTCCCCCGATTCACTTTTCCTTTCCTTCCCCTAATGTCCTCCATGTTATTCCTTATACTCCACAAGTAAGTGAAACCATATAATAATTGACTTTCTCTGCTTAACTTATTTCACTCAACATAATCTCCTCCAGTCCTGTCCATGTTGACACAAAAGTTGGGTATTCCTCCTTTCTAATGGACTTTGCCTATTCTTTATTACAATCCTCTCTCCCTGCTTCTCTCTTGTTTAGGATTCATTGTTTTCATGTTAGTCACAACTTATCTTCCAAATGAAAACAAGAAAAAAAAATGAAAACCAGACTAACTCACCTGAGAAGTGTGGAAATGGGGTAGAAGAGTGAGCTGGGGAGCAGGACACTTGCAAATTTTTCATCAACTCTGCTATAAACTCGATCTCATTGTGTTCAGGATTCCACAATGATGTCTCAGATTTCATACGCTTGTGTGACTTGATAAATTGGCATGTAAATATTTCCCTTCTCTCCTAAATGTGATTATCAGTGATACAGTGCAAATGTCCCTTATTGTCTCTCTTTTCGTCTGTGACAACCAGTGTGCGGCCTGCTTCTCATTCCTGCATCACTCTGACCTTTTCTACATTTTCCCTGACCTTTGCAAATGTGGGAATCACATTTGCCATAACATCCTGCAGCTGGTTTCCAGTTAAGTTGCTGTGAAGGAGAGAGACTCGCACAAGCTTGGAAAGGCAGGAAGAACAAAGCTGTTTTCTCCTCTGGCCGGAGCAGACAGACGTGCAGGCTGACGAGGACAGCACAGGTGAGGTTTGTGGTGGCTTCTGGCATTCGCTGTTGCATCACCGCTGCGGCGCTGCCCGCAGCCGAGATCATTAGCAACGTTTTTCTATGATCAATGCATGTAAGAAATTAAACATCGTTGACATTTTCATCCTCAAATACGATCGATAATCTGAACAATAAAACTGTTAAGCATCCGTTTTTCAATTTCGTAATAGACTAGCTAGTTGTCTTCCCTTCACATGTTCAGCATAGTTTACAGAGATGATGACAGATGATAAAATAAGTGAACTCTGTCAGTATATATTCTTAATCTAAACATTAAACATTACCCCATGTGTGATGCAAAATAAGATATTTTTTAAAGAATGCATAGGGGAACCTGTGTGGTTGAGTCAGCTTAGCGTCTGACTTTTTTTGGCTCAGGTCATGATCTTGGGGTCGTTGGATCAAGCCCTGCACTGGGCTCCCTGAAGCCAGCAGCCTGCTTCTCCCTCTCCCTCTGCCCCTCCCCCTGCATGCTCCCTTTCTCTCTCTCATATAGAAGAAATATTTAAAAATAAAGAATGTATAGAGTTCTGACACATTGTTATTCACTTGAAAATTTCAATTTGGCAATCTTTAAATGGATGAAACATAGAATTTTAGATTTCCAGTGTTAGTTGAAACTCAAATAATGTTAATATGAACACAGGTTGCCAGGAATTTAAAATCAATATAAAATGAACAAACAAACCAGAAACAGACTCGTAAATACAGAGAACAAAGTGGTGACTGCCAGAGGGTAGGAGAATTGGGAGGGAAGGGAAAAATAGGTGATGGGGATTAAGAGGTACAAAATTCCAGTATAAGATAAGTAATTTGTGGGGATGAAATGTATAGCATAGAATATGTAGTCAGTAATATTGTAAAAATTTTGTATGGTGATTGCACTTATTATGGTGAGCATAAAGAAATGTACAGAATTATCAAATCACTATGCTGTACACCTGAAACTAATATAACATTGTGTATCAACTTTGCTGCAATTATTATTATAATAATATAATAATAATCCTATCTAGGAAAAGAAATAAAAAGCTTAATCTATAAATTTAGAGGTTGTTTCTCCATGATAGGAAGACATTAAGGAAACAATTAAGCCAATTCAATAAAAATCAGAAAAAATAAATTTTTGTTCACTGAGAAAAATAAAAAATCAAATAAAATTTAATTTAAGTAAAATCAATGCTGAACAATAACAACCCCAAATTTATTGTTTGGAGACTATATTTTTCAATGTGTTTCAGTTAATATTTGTGAAAATATGTTTGTGACTTAGCTTATAAAATCTATGAAGAAACACAATTTATAATTTACCTCAAGTTTGAGTAGTTAAAACTTAAAAGAGGTATGTAAACTGCCAGCGAGATTGATGTTAAATTTAGATGAGACAATTTCTTTTCTAAGTAAAAATTGTATCAGTCATATTACCTGCTAAAATAGACTTTAATTCAAAATCTGAGTAATAGGTGATCTCTTTAAAGAAAAAACAAAATCCTCAAACTTTGCTGATATTTCATGCTGCTACCATGTTAAAAAAAAGAAACATAAACTTTTTGTCTTCTTTTTCTATATGGTTATGCAAAAAACATTGTAATGTGATCACTAAAGCCAGTGAATATTTTTGATCATGGAATCAATGGTTTTTTTTTATCATGGATCAGTAAATAATATGTCTTATATTTAATAAACTCAATTTTCCAGTGATGAACAAAAATAAAGCTAATTACAAAAATATAAATTCAGATTAATTGCACATGCCCTTAAAATTCCCTTCTTATAGGGCGCCTGGGTGGCTCAGTTGGTTGAGCAACTGCCTTCGGCTCAGGTCATGATCCCGGAGTCCCGGGATCGAGTCCCATATCGGACTCCCGGCTCTGCGGGAAGTCTGCTTCTCCCTCTGACCTTCTCCCCTCTCATTCTCAGTCTCTCGCTCTCTAATAAATAAATAAAAATCTTTAAAAAAAAAATTCCCTTCTTATAGAAATATATATAGCAGTTGATTACTGATACCCTATATTGTTATATGTTGGCTAATTCAGTTCCATTCTCCTGTAAACTTCTGAAGTCATTGAGGTAGTCCTTGGATTATGAAAGTAAGTTGAAATCCAATCCCACTCCATGAGATATACTTTCAAACTTAGATTTGCATTTTCCCTTAGAAACACTGAAAATACTAAGATTTGAGGCAAATCCAAAGGAATATCTTTTAGGGTTTTTTTTTAAGATTTTTAAAAAATATTTTATTTATTTATTTATTTGACAGAGAGAGAGATCACAAATAGGCAGAGAGAGAGGGGGAGGCAGGCTCCCTGCTGAGCAGAGAGCCCGATGCGGGGCTCCATCCCAGGACCCCGAGATCATGACCTGAGCACAAGGCAGAGGCTTTAACTCACTGAGCCACCCAGGCGCCCCATATCTTCGTATTTCTAGTGCGTGCTAGTTTCTCAAAAAAGTTTAATCAAGTAAAGGAAAGAATGAAAAAAAAATCCCTCAATTATGGCATCCATTTCATCAGGTTTATGTTTACACATGGACTGCAAGTCCATGCAAATAGCTTTCAAATTTATCTGTTAGATTTTGGCTTGTATATGAAGATGTTTATTCTGTATATGAAATTTCATTCTTATAATACCATACAACACTACAAATGCTTATTCCCAAAGCAGTTTTGATCAAATTCACCATAACCTCACATAACTGATTGAATGATGCATTCTTTTTTGGTTTGGTTTTGTTTTTATTCAAGGCTTTTCATGACAATAAGACAACATATCTTTTCAGCCTTTCCTCCTTTCTCCTATTATGCCTTACTGTCCAGCCAAAAAGGGTAATATAACTGACCCAAACTATAATTGGGCTTTGTTTGTTTTGCCTCCATGCATTTAACTCATATCTCTTCTGGGATCTGACAATCCACCCATCCCAAGGAATCAAAATCTGCCCTGACAATTTTTCAGTATTAATGTCAAATATGACTTACTTCTCATAGTTTTCCCCAAGTTATTCTCTTTCTCCTTGAAGTATATTAGACACATGCCAATCTTTCCTATACCATTTCATTCCCTTTAACTTTTTTATGGTATTCTCATTTTTTTTGTATTATAGACATTTATTAATATTACATTGATAGTTTTTGTGGTCTACAAAAGGTAGCAGAATACCTTGTAAAGAATAGTATTTAAATGTTTGTAAAATTCAATGCACTTAAGAGAATTATCTTTTAGTTGTGAATCACAGTAGTTATTCTTGTTTTACATCTAGTCACATAAAAGAGAATAAATATATCACCAGGGACATGCAAATGGCTGAAAAATAATTGGTTTTCACAGCAGAGACAATTGTCTCACATTTATGGGACAATTGTAACTTGAATAACTTGCAGAACAAAATAGAGATAGATATTAAACCAAAATCATAATTATAAACTTTTCCACTCCTAGCTTGCTCTTATTTTTTTTTGTTTTCTTTTTAAATGAATAGAAGTAAGATGCTTCAAATCACTTAGATGCAAAACTATAACAATTCATCATAGCTTCTCTCCTTGTTCCTTACATGCTGTTCCTTGCATGAATATAACCCTCCATTTATGTTACTTCTGTAATGAATTATGAATATTCATTATGGAGATTCTGCTTAAACGCACACTATGCCTTTGGGGGAGTACAAAACTAGGACCCCTATGTGAAAGGATTAAAAAGAGGCTGCTTTGGAATGGAAAAATTAGAAAAGACATCTTTTCTTTTGACAAATGCTGACATCAGGATTCATCGATTAGTATATAGATCAGCTGAATTGCAGCCCTTACTTGCCTTCATCCTGTTACCTTGTGCAGGCCACAACCTGGACAACTGTGTATAGCATTCCTGCTTAATATGGGCCTTCCTTCCCATTCCTATGGTTCTTCTTCAAGCTTACAGCTACAATATAGTTGTCATTACCACTGGAGTAGTTTTTTCCCCCAACCTAGAATTTTCACTGTATGTTTTCCTTTTTTCATTGCCAGACTTTGTGGAATGGTTCTCAGATATCTTCAATGTGTTTAAATTAATTTTGCTTCATCATTCCTTTTATTTTATTCTGTCTTCTTACCTTTTTCCTGCATTTTATTGCATAGCAGTTTATTTTATTCTTTCTGCTTACCTTTTTCCTGCATTTTACTGCATAGCAGTTTATTTTAGTACATGTTCTACTCTCAAAACTATTTTTTAGTTTTCAAATATTGACATAGAAATAGTTTTAAAAACCAGCCTATCCATCACATTTCTACTTGTTATTAGCAGCTCTGAGACAATGTAGTGGCCTGTGGCTTCTTTGTGTGACTTTCAAATTCTCTCCATTGAGAGCCTAGTAGAGCATGTATGATAGATTTCTTGCTGATTTTCAAGCTGAGAGGACTTGTTTTTCTTTCTCTA
>JAPYYJ010003820.1:0-11107 GCA_028533885.1 Nasua narica
TGAGGTATTTAAAAGGATCATCCAGGGAGGTTTTCAGAGCTTCCTATTGTGCAGATTAAAACAAAAAAGTGAATTTTCTGGGATAATTTCAGTGTTGTCCTGCAGAGTGGTAGAGGGATAGATTAATTACCCTCACTTAGGAGCTCTTCTGTTCCATGATTTCATAAAGCCATCCAAACTTTATTCTGGACGAGTTTTCCTGATGTCACTTCTGAAATCCATCATCCCAGCACTCCTAGGGCCCCTCGGGTGACACTTTGCAAACATTCCCAGGGGCGGGCCCGCCCAGATGCCTCTCCCAGGCTGCTGGGGGATGAAAGAATCCCTTCTCTCCCTTGTCGTGACCCACCAGATGTGCCACTTGGCCAGCCAGGAATATTTTTATTGCAAAGTATGCTGTTTCCACTGACGGCAGTCCCAAAACCATTAAGACAAAAACAGAAAAGAGGATCATGTTCGGCTTGTTTGATTTTCTGAAGTGGACTTGATGAGACAGACATTATTCCAGGGCCTTAAATCTCTCCCGCTAAAATGTCCCACCACATCCCAAATCTGCTCATTGATAGGCTGACACGGCAGTGGTAGAGTGGGGATGACTTTGTAAGGAAAAAGACCTTTCTTTCTCTCTTCCTTCCTTCCTCCCTCCCTCCCTCCCTTTCTTTCCCTCCTTCCCTCCCTCTCTCTTTTTCTCTTCTTTTTTTTCTATACAGGGTGCAACAAGGACAGAGGCCTGTTAGCATGTTGGGGAGACAGCACTGAGGGCCCAGCACTCCTGTTACTATTCGCTTTTCACACGAGGCTCGGGGCAGTTGGAATTAGAACCAGACGCCCTCTCTGCCGCTAACAAACTCGCGGCCTGGGCATGGAGTCCCCGGACAGCCACCAGGGGCGTGAGAGCCTGAGCAGAGCACTGGGGGATGGTGAGGCCCGAGCTCAGGCTCCCGAGGCCAGCCTGCTTGGCTCCTGGCGCACACCTTTAGCAGAAGACGTCCGAAAATAACTCTTGCCCGGGAGTTAAACCGATGGCCTCTCAGGCCCGACCCTGTTGCTTTTTACCTTTAGCCAGTCACTAAATCTTCCTGAGGTTTCCTCAACAGCCAAGCCGAGCTCATAAAACTACCTCACAGAGGGTGTGAAAGTGCTTTATAAACCATAACGTGTCCCCGCAGGTGAGCCACCCATACAGGCTGGCAGGGGACAGAATCGAGATGTGTCATCCACCACGGGAATGGAGGCAGAGGCGACGTGCGGAGGGAGGCACCGAACTCGGGGAGAGCTCCGGCGCGTCTCTGCGAGGCCCACGCCGAGGGCCCCGTGTCAGGAAGAGGGACTGTTTTGGGGCTGTTCTTTCAGTTTAAGTTGGCAGAAGATGCAGGCTCTCCTAGATGATGGGGTCAACCGTCTCTAGGGATGGGAGTCAAAAATCAAAATTCCCCTCCCACATCCCAGCCTAAAGAAAAGACACAAGTTGTCTGCTTGGTGGTGTTTTTTTCCATTCTCTGAAAGCTCAGTAATATTTCACAAACCAGGCTGCATCACCATGGAGACCCGAACCTGCGGGGGCTTCCTCACGCGGGGCAAGGTAAGCTTGGAGCCTGCCCGACTCCATGGGCCAATTTCAGACGCCACGAAGGCCTCGATTTCTCACTTCCTGCCTTCCTTCCACATTTTTGGGGGAGCTCTGTTCACTAGTGGACACAATTCCTTTCATTCCCTAATTTGCCCCTCCATTGTCCCTGGGGAGAGAAAAAGATGACTTTTACACAGAGATATAAATGCATGTGACATCCTTCGGGAAGGATGTTGGTAGCTGGGAGAGTGTGAGAAGAGGCCCCAAAGTACTTAGTGATTGGAAACCCAGGAAACGCGCCCCCCCCAGGCTGCCAGCCCCCCACAAAATAAGAAGGGAGCAAAATGGCTGCTGTGAACACATTGATCTCGTCACAGTTCTCCCCAGGGCTGGTCCCGTTAATGGTGCCTGAGATTTGTGGCGGCTGCATGTCTTCTCTCAGAAGACTGGAGTGTGTGGGGGGCTAATATCTTGGTTTTCAAAATGGGAAAAAAATGTAAATTTTGGGAAATACTGGGTTTCATCATCTAAATTCTGGAATAGATTATTTGGTAGAGATTTGTGAGCACCTTTCAAAAGAAAGTAGTCCTCATGACTTACAAGCTAAAGCTCACTTGGGAATTTATAGCCAGTAACTCGTCTCTTTCTGGGCTATGTGCAAGTGAGGCAATGAATAAACATTTGTTAAGTAAATGAAGGCAGACTTGAGTTGATCTACAGTAATAAAAATATATCATAGGGGCGCCTGGGTGGCGCAGTTGGTTGAGCGACTGCCTTTGGCTCAGGTCATGATCCCGGAGTCCCGGGATCGAGTCCCACATTGGACTCCCGGCTCCATGGGGAGTCCGCTTCTCACTCTGACCTTCTCCCCTCTCATGCTCTCTCTCACTCTCTCTCTTTCCTAATAAATAAATAAATAAATAAATAAATAAATAAATAAAATCTTAAAAAAATATATCATAAGTGGATAATTAGAGATAAGAAAGGGAAATATTAGAGGAATAGAACAAAAAAGATTAAAAAGAAAGAAAGAAAAACAAATATTTTAGTATCTAGATGACTGAAAGACTGCAAATAAACCTGAGGTTTAACTCAAAGAGGCCAGAAAACCAAAGCAAAAGGGTAATTGTTAGGCTTTCTTGTTCTCTCAATGTTTGGTAAAGAGAAAGAAAGGAAAGAAGGAAGGGAGGGAGGAAGGAAGGAACGAATGGAGGGAGGAAGGGAGGGAGAAAGGGTAAGGGAAGGAAAGGCAGGAGGAAAGGAAAGAAAGGAGAAGGAAGGAAATACAGACGTGCACCCAAATAGATGTTTTTAATTTCTTTCCTTGGCATTAAGTTCTATGTGAAATTTATTGCCTGAAAATTGTGTTTTACAGGGAACCACAAGCAATACAATATGTTTCAAAAGATACGGAAACATCCTTCAAATAGACTCTTTAATGCTGATTCTCTATAAAAGCTGAGGACTCCGTATTGAATCATAACTCAGTTAAGACATTTTTTTGCAGGGAATTGTTAAAATATAGGCCAAATAAATTTGTTTAGAGATCCTAAAAGAAATAAATAAATAATGTGTCTGGTGCCACTCTCTCAAGTCTTAGACATAAAGATGGAGGTCCACATTACATAACACTAACAGATGCCATATTCTGTGCCTATGATGAGGGAGAGAGTTAATGTTGTAGATACCAGACATAGGGAAGCAAATTTATATTATGCTCCAAACTCTTAGGAATTTGATAGGAATTTTCACTTAGAGAAGCACTGTGGTATAGAAAATAAAAGCCCAGGATACAGTGCAAATAGATTGGGGTTTCAAAACTTGGCTTAAAATTACTACATGACCACCTTAACTAAGCTACTTAAATTTTCTCCAGCCTTGGGATTCTATTTACCAAAATGTGGATAATAATGCTTACTTTGAAGATTGAGTGACATAGATTAGATGACATAGTGTATAAGTTTCAGCTACAAGTAGCCAAAAAAAAAAAAAATCCAAATAACAGTGGCTTAAATAAAATAGAAGTTTATTTCTTGCTCGTGTTCTAGACCAAGGACCAAGATCCTTGTAGTTTGTTGCTCTACATGAGTGGCTCCCATTCCTCAGATAACGTCATAGTCCAAAATAGCTGCTGGAGCACCAGCATCACTTTTTTATTCCAGCCCACAGGCAGGAAAAAGAAAGAGTACAGCACACCGCTTTAAAAAAATTTTTCGGGTATATACCTTTGGCTAGAATTTTATCACATGGTTTTACTTAACTTCAAGGGAAACTGAGAAATGCCATCTTTATTTAGGGCAGCCCAATTCCTGATATAACAAAAAATATATAAGACACCCAGTTAAATTTGAGTTTTGGATAAATAATGAATATTTTGTGTTCTTTTTTTAGAGAGAAAGTGTGTGCGTGTGTGCAGCAGGAGGTAGGGAGGGGCAAGGGAGAGGGAGAGAGAGAGAATATTAAGCAGGCTCCATGCCCAGCATGGAGCCCAATGTGGGGCTCGATCTCACGACCCTGAGATCATGACCTGAGCTAATATCAAGAGACCCTTAACTGACTGACTCACCCTGACACCTCAATAATGAATAATGTTTTAGCATAAGTATGTCCTAGGCAAAATTTGAGACATACTTTTAATAATAAATTTTTCATTGTTTATCCAGAATTCAAATTTAACAGAGTCCTATCTTTTATCTGGCACTCTAGCCTGGTTAAAAATCAAGAGTCTCATTACTGAGGTGGGCAGGGCGGGCAGTTCGTGGGGGAATGAGGACTGGGGGACAGTTGGCCGTTGGCCTCAGGGGTGTGTGTGAAAGTGTGTTTTGCAGTGTGGGCCTCCAGCAAACGTTGGTTCTCTCTCCGCTTCCCTGTGAGGCAAGGTCAGAGAGCAGTCGCAGTGGTAACTTCTAGAAGAGCCAAATTAGTTTCTGAAATAGAACTTTGAAATAGAACTCAGGTCTCACCGACCTGAGAGATCTGTGCCCAGTGCATGAGGGAGACCATTTTGGCCTGAAAACTCACAAAGCACTGCCCTTTTTAGTCACGAAAAAGCTTGGTCTCCTCTCCACGGAAGGTCCATTTCTGAGCACATCTGTGAGCTCGTGGACCCACCAACTGAGGAAGCTGCAAAGGACAGAGGAGCAGCCTGCGAGGTGGGGGCGGGGTGGGGGTGCTATCAGTCTGTGGCTTTCCAACCTTTTCACTTCACAATAGCAGATGTGAGATGGTGCTGTCTGGCTGTCACTAATCAAATGTTTCAGCTTCCTCTCAAGGCCACTTTGAACTGATCACAAAGCCATGTCGTCAGTATAATGGAGGAAGTCTCCGGACACTGTGGCAGAGAGAGCACGAGCTCATTTCAGTGAACAATGGAAGTCAATTATTTGGGTTTAATGTAAAATAAAGTGGAGATAGGACCGGGTTTTGTTCTTCAGCATTTAGAAGTAAAATTTGCCTGTCAAAAGACTGCAATATTGTGTTATGGGCTTTGATGGAGAGTTACGTGCCTGTAACCTTATGTTGACAATGGCCGATTTGCTCCCTCCTTCAGGTTTCCGGTTGGCACTAGCCTCTGGATTGGGTCCCACTGCCGCTCTCTTTGCCCTTCCTGTAAATCCATTCCTCACAAGAGAAGCAAGAGTGATCGTTGTAGAACCTATCTCAAGGCAAACCCTACCTGAGCCCGCCGGAGGCTTCCTGTGGCTAAATCCTCTACCAAGCTGAAGAGGCCCTCCTGAGTCTGACTTTCTTTTTATTCTTTGGCCACACTGTAGTGGGTTCAGTGGTGTCCCCCAAAAGGTATGTCCACATACTAGTCCCTGGAACCTGTGAATGGCCAAATATGTGATTAAGTGAAGAATCCTGACAGGAGAAACGTATCCTGCGCTATCCAGGGGGGCCCGAAATGCAGTCACTTCTACCCTTGGAGGTCAGACACACAAAGAACAATAGGAGGAGGCAATGTGACCACAGAGGTAGGAAGGGAAGTGACTCAGCCACCAGCCAAAGAATGCTGGAGCCACCAGAAGCTGGGAGACACAATGGTTGGATTCTCCCTTGGAGCCCACAGAGGAAGTATGGTCTTACTACCTTGATTTTGGACTTTTGGCTTCCAGAGCTGTGGTAGAATACATTTCTGTTGCCTCAAGCCACTGAGTTTGTGGTAATTTGTTCTTGGAGCCACTGGAAATGAAGGCACCTGCTATGACTATTGTAAATCTACTGATTCTTCATGTCGTTCAAGGCTCAGCTTAAATGTCATCTCCCCAGATGCACCTGACCTGATGGCCTTGTTTCAGGATGGCTTTATTGATGCCTCATTTATTCTGTGGGTGTTTTCAGAAGAAGGGAAGGATCAAGGAATTGCCTGCTTCCACAGGGAGAAGTAAGATGATTTTTGAGATCTGAGGAAATGAGGCACAGGGAGGGCAAAGAAGTTGTCCCTTGTGGCGCATTCAGCTGAGGGGAGCGGGACGAAATCCGTGCCCCCAACTTAACCTACAGAATTGCACAGATGCTTGCCGCATTTTATTCCTCTTACCTCCCTCTCCAATGGTCTCATCCCTCCTGTTGAGCTTGTACTCAGGGGCAGAGGAAACAAAAATGGGAGATGATCCCTTACTTTCACCCACCTGAAATCGTCATTCTGAAGGATGAAGATAGCAAGACGGGGCCAGTGGCTGTTAAACCATCAAAACTGATGGTCTGTAAGGTGCTTAATTGGACACAGAATTACACCTCAGTCTGCTAGTTAGCAGTGGTGATTAAATGTGAGTTATCGACATGTTTGATCTGTGTATTTTCCTCTTTGCTTCAGCAGCTCACCATAATTATTCCTGGAGAAACAATATTCCTGATCTGGTTTCCCCATAGATAACTGACAGGGTCATTGTTTCCATTTTGGCATTCATGGGTCAGAGTTAACAGATGTTTTGTAGAGAGTGAGCTCAGAAGAATGGCAAATTGGGTCCATATATGTCTAGGATGCATATATATTTTTGTGAGGTGAGGGGCAACAAGATGGCCTTGGGAGTGGGATCAACATCAACATTTAAAGGAACAAGTTACAGGTATGCAGAGCTGACCCATAATTTTCCCAGACCATTACTTTTCATGAGAGGACACAGACCTTAGTGATTAGAAGTTTGTGGCAAATTAAATATGGCCACAAATCCTTTGACTCTCTTCCTTTATTTTTTTTTAAAGATTTTATTTATTTTATTTGACACAGAGAGAGAGAGAGATCACAAGTAGGCAGAGAGGCAGGCAGAGAGAGAGGGGGAAGCAGGCTCCCCGCTGAGCAGAGAGCCTGATGTGGGGCTCGATCCCAGGACCTGAGCTAAAGGCAGAGGCTTTAACCCACTGAGCCACCCAGGCATTCCGACTCTTTTCCTTTCAAGAGATGAGATCCAATCTCTCTCTCTCTTTAAATCTGAGCTGGCCATAATATCTTGCTTGACTAACAAAATACAGTGAAAATGATGTTCTGGGGTTTCTGAGGTTAGGTCATAAGGAGTGTTGTAGTTTCTGCTTCAGGCGCTTGGCACGCTCACCCTCAGAATGCTCCCTCTTGGAAGCATGTTCCATGCTGCCAGAAACCTGGGTTATAGGTAGGTGCTCTAATCAAGCTCCCAGCCCACAGCCAGAATCGCTGCCAGCCATGTGGGCGAACCATCTTGAACAGCCACGCAGCCAAGCCAGCAGACAGTCGCAGCTCCAGCTGACATATGACTGCAGTTGCATGAGGAACCCCAATTGAGAACCACCCAGCTGAGCTCAGTCAATCCATAAAGCCACGAGACATAATAAATCGTGGTTTGAAGCCATAAATCTTTGGACAACTGGCGCTGCAGCCATAGATAATTAGAGCCCAATTCAGTACCTGCAAGAGGCATGCTGCTGTGATAAAAACTGAAATCATGGGATATTGGCTTTGGGACCGAGCGGGAAATTGGGATTGGAGGCTGGAAAAAGGCATTGCTTGTTTTGTAATGATGGATAACTTGATACACTCTTGCTTGTGGTAATGCGAAAAACGGGAATATACCTATGCGATGGCAGATTTGGCTAAGAAGACAGCCAGGTAGGATATTGAAAGTGCCTACCGGTTTCTTTTAAGCTGGTCTGATAAGGTGTGGATAGAGAGAGATGAGCCCCAGATGGTTTCATTTCAGGCAAATTTAGATGCAATGGAAAGAAGCAGACTTGCTGAGTTGAGGGATAAAGCTGTTTCTCATCCCCAGCCTCCCTAGTTGGGAAAAGTTAAGATATGGTGTGAGGGTACTGATCGTCTCAAAGGTATGGCTGTAGGGTACTTGTTAAGCTTGAGGAAGTTTTGAGACAATGGCTCATAGACGCTCTCAACTGGCCAGAAAAATTTCAAAGGGATCTGAGGGATTGTTCTGTAACACTTGACTCTCATGCAAGGCAGGCAAGGGGGCCTGTCTCAAGGCAGGAAGAGCTAAAGGCACATCACACTGATGTTCGCTGCATCATCATACAGTTTGTTCAAGCAGAGTTTCGCCGTTCATTTATTCATATAGGCATTTGCTCATTCAACAAGTATTTATTGCATAGTTCTATGGACCAGACTCTCGCTATGCTCTGGAGACCCCGGAGGCATAAGAGTCCCTTCCCTAGGGGCTCATAAACCAGTAGGGGAGACAGACCAGAAATGGGAAATATGACCAGAGGGCGAGTCCCGCAGTAGAGAGGAGGTGGGAGTGCAGAGGAATGGCCCCAATCCTGGCATCAAATCTGCTCCACCTCGTGAAAAAGTTCTAGAAGGAGCAGGGAGTGGGGCATGAGATGTGTTCTGGAAAAAAGGATAGGCTGAGGGCTGACAAAATGCGAGTTGCCAACAGAGGCCCCAAACAGACCAGAGGCATCAGAGGACATGCCCCCGCTGGCCCCCTAAGGGCCATCGACTAGCTGACTCTGAGGCTCAGCTCCTGGAATCTGGTGAGTCTATTCCAAGCCTCCCATGGGGCCTACAGAAGAGGGAGGATCTCTCATAAGCATGGATATAAAGCAAGTCATCTCAACTATGTCTTGGTTTTGGCTCCAAAGATGACTTCTGTGTGGGCGAATCTTTTTCTTCTTGCATTCTATTACATTTTTTTTTTAAATTGTTCATGCTAAATAAAGCTAAAGAAGCTAAAATAAATTTCCACAGAGGTCAAAATGGCAGACTGTGATCAGAGCCAAAGTCCTTTTCCTTCCAATGTTGGCTTGTCTACAAAGTGTTCTGACACTTGGTGAGGCTATCCTGTCCCCAGCCCCATCTTCTCCTTCTTCCAATTCCCCTAGTTCCCACCCATGGAGTTTCTCATCAACTTCAGCTTCAATCAAAGGCTAAGATCTGGGGTGAAGTCTACCCTAGATGCTCTTTGGGGCTTGGCCGAGGGACTTGACTTACATCCCTATTTGGAAGTTGAACGCCCCCATGGAATAAGGGCTCAAGATGACATTTCTGTCAGTGATGGTATAGAGCTCTCTCCTTCCTTACCCAACTGATTGTCTAGCCTGAGTCAGGAACTGATTTTTCCTTGGAGTAATAACACAATGTGGGCAAGCGGCCATGGCCAAGTATAATCCGTGTGTAATGTTCATCAGCACCAGTTGGTGAGGGTCCTAGTTTTGGTCTGAGAGCTCCTGGAGGACAGGAACAAGGCCCTCTTTCCCCATTTTCCATCCCTTAGCAAGTTCTCTGGCTTCTGGAAGAGGCTGTGGTAGTGTTTGTGGAATTCATCCTGAGTATTACTTAGGCAGACAAAAGCCCTTAGAGTCTTCAGATGATGCGGAGGGATTCTTTTACAGCTGAAGAATAAACATGATAATGGTGATAAAAGAAACTAATACCATTTATTGAGCCCTAATGCTTTGTCAAGTGCTAGGACAAGCACTCTACAGGCATTAACTGGGACTCCGAACCTCTAGTGTGTAAATATCATCACCCTGATTTTACAGATGAGTAAATGGAATCTCAGCATTGAGGAAATTGGCAACCATCTTGTTGATGGGCCTTGGACCCTAGGATGGTCAATTTGGAAGACTTTGACTCTTATCCATTTTGCTGTAAAATGTCGTGGATAAGAAAAGCCCATCTCTAGAGTATCCCAGGTTCCATGGGATAAAACTGGTAGAGGACTTGAGGATTGGATCCTTGTCTAGGGTATACCCCCAACTCTCTATCAAGTCATGGGAAGCAGGAACCAGGCTTTACACAGTGGGAGGTCGGGTTTGGGGGACCAAGCAATAAAAAGATAAATGCCATCAAATTCGCACTTAAAATAAGCAAAACAGCCCCAGGGCTCACATGGCCAAAGCAGAGGGCTGAGGGATTTGGTGGGTTTGTTTATTCAGTCTGTATTTGACCTTGCACTACACTCTCCGAGCAACTCCCAGTGAATACGGGAACCTGCCTCGGGAACATTTCCATACACCCAGAAACACTGCACAAATGAGAAAAATGAAGATGTACTCTTCAGCTCGCCTTGCTGTATTATTGAAAACAATTACTGTATGATTTTGCTTTCACATAGCCATGGAAACGCTGCTGAAAGGATTTAATACAATTTATTGCGTGAAGCTTAAGAAGAGATCTGTTTCCCCAGTGCTGGAAAACAAAGCAAGCCCATTCCTCCCCACTTCTGGACAAGGTGTGAGAGATGCAAATTGTGGGCCGGTGGGTGACCTCACCCAGCAGGCAACTGAGCTTTCTGGGAGAGCGTTCTGGAGATAAGTGGATCTGCTTCCTTTAGATGTATCAGAAAACAAAGCCAGTGCCAGAGGAATGCTAATCTCCTTTGATGTGCCCAGAGCTGATTTACTGTTTCAGAAAGGGAAGCTCCGCTCTGGGCCCCAGACCACAAAGCTTTGTGGGGAAACACAACAGAGAAACCCCCCTGCCAGGTTACCCCAGGAACCTCTCCATTCGCTGGCTCTGCTTACAGGTAGTTCAGGCCTCATGATGGGACCCAGGAAGGAGGGTAGCTTGACAAGGGGGGCTGATAAGAGAGGGGGTGCTCCCTTCAGAGCTCTGCTGATACCTAGGGCCCAGTTTTGTAACTCTTCTAGACATGGGGTTGCGTATTACAAACATGGCTGCCCATTAGGGGCTTGGAGAAAGACTGATGCTTAAGCCCCAGATCTTTTTTATTACATTAGAAACCTTGAGGGCCAGAGTGGGGTTGGAGGGTGACTGCGGGGGGGGGGGGGGTAGGTCCAGGTTGTGGACCACTGCCCCAGGGTTGTTGGGTTTTTTGGTTGTTGTTTTTTATTAAAGATTTTATTTATTTATTTGAGAGAGATTTGTGCTTCCTCAGGCTCAACTCTTTTTATGCTTGCTTTCTGGTTCCCAGCAAGAGACGCAGTGCCTGGTGATCTCGAAGCCCCAAAGACCTGCTTTAGCCCTCAACTCCGGATCTCTGCAGTTCAGCTCTTTCTCCCTGGCTTCAGTGGGTGGCAGGAAGAACATTAAGTTGCGGCTGAAGTTGGGGAAACTGGGTGAAGGGCTTCCCTGTACTATTTTTTGCC
>JAPYYJ010003821.1:0-11107 GCA_028533885.1 Nasua narica
GAGCATTTAGGCTGTTCACGTTGAGAGTGATTATTGAAAGATACATGTTTATTGACATCATGTTGCCTGTGAAGTCCTTGTTTCGATAGATGGCAAATTTCTGTTCTAAGTCACTCATGTGTTCTTTCTACTTTTAAAGAACCCCCTTTAATATTTCCTGGAGTGCCGGCTTGGTGGTCACATACTCTTTTAATCCTTGCCGGTCTTGGGAGGTCTTTATCTCTCCATCCATTTTGAATGACAGCCTTGCTGGATAAAGTATTCTTGGCTGCATGTTCCTCTCCTTTAGTGCCCTGAATATATCATGCCAGCCCTTTCTGGCTTGCCAGGTTTCTGTGGACAGGTCTATCGTTATTCTTATGGGCTTTCCTCCATATGTAAGGAATCTCTTCCCCCTAGCTGCCCTCAGGACCTCCTGTCTAAAATTATAATTTGCAAATTTTACAATGACGTGTCTCTCTGATTTTCTAGACTCGTTGATCTTGGCTGGTGTTCTTTCTGCCTCTAGGACCCGAGCACTTGTTCCATTCCCCCGATTGGGGAAATTCTCATGCAGAATTTGGTCAGCTGTATCTTCTAGTCTTCTGTCTTTCTCGACCCCCTCTGGGATGCCAATGATTCTGATGTTGCAACATTTTACGGCGTCATTTATTTCCCTAAGTCTGTTCTCATGATTCCTGAGCAGTTTGTTCCAGGTCTCCTCCTGACCTTTCTTCTCAACCATTTTATCCTCTAGATCACTAATTCTATCCTCTGTCTCCATAACTCTAGCTGTTAGACTATTAAGATTGGATTGGATCTCATTAATAGCGCTTCTTACATCTGCTATACTGGATCTCATTTTTGCCCTTAGAGATTCTATAATGTTTTTCTCCATCCTAACCATTGCCTGGATAATTGTCACCCTGAATCCCTTTCTGACATACTGTTGATGCCCATGTCCAATAGTTCTGAGGGAGAGGGTGTAGTCTCTGGGTTTTTCTTCTGTTGGGTGTTCCTCCTCCTAGTCATCTTGATGAGAAGTGGATGAGAGGATGTATAGCTGGATATATCACCCCCGATCCAGGCAGGGTGCACCCTGGAGGGTTTTGGAGCAATTGGGATTCACCACCAAAAAGAAAGAATATGGTTAAAAAAAGATAGAGAGAAAGAGAAAAAGAGGAAATCCCAGCCAGAATGGGCCCCAAAATAAGATTTATAAAGTATGTAAACAAACACGAAGAAACATATAGACTAACACAAATAAATGACGAGAAATAAAAGAACCTAGCAGAATGAATCCCAAGAATAAGATTTATATAATACCAGAACAAAAGCACGTACGTAGAAACACTGACAGAAGGATAAGATGAGAGGGTGGTTATAACTCCTCGCAGGCGAGGAAGGTTATTTCAGGTCCTCCTGGGTTTATAGTTGTATTAAACCTCTGGTTGTAATGTTAAGTAGTTAAAAAAAAATGTGAAAGCAAGTGAATAATAAAAAAAAGAGAGAGAGAGAGCGAGAACAAGAAAGAGAAAACAAACTTGTATCTATGAAATATACAGCTTTGAGGGTATTACCAGGAGCTTCATATATTGATTTCCCCCAGTGTTGGGGTTTTAAAATTTTATGCGGACCCTGTGGTTATAGTCCTTTTGTTTATTGAATAGTCTTCTGGGGTAGGGGCTTGCCGCATTGTTTTCCAGTCAGTCTTGCTTGGGTTGAGTCACCCTGCCCCCGCAGTCAAGTGGCTGAGCTCTGTGGAAACCGGTTTCTCAGTCTTTCACTCTCCGAAGGTTTTTGGCCTTTTGTAGCTTTTTCACCTTTTCAGAGTCCAAGCAATGAATCTGCCCAGAAGCATTCAGACCTCCATGTCACAGGAAGCCCAAGTCTCTGCTCCCCTGTGTGTGGTTCAGAACACACACTCCCCTCCGCAAAATTTCTGCTCCCAGCGCAGCCTGTCCAAGGTCGCAGGTGACCATAGCCGCCTTTCTGTGGCTCCGCAAGTGGGGACCGGTGGTGGTTAGGCTCTTGCCTGCGTTCTCTCTGGGGCCGGCAGGGATCCCCCAGGCCCTGTGGGGGGTCGCGAATGTCCCGGGCGCCCCCAGAGAAAAGCTGCAGCTCCTGGACCACAGCAGACTCTCTAAAGGCGCTTGCAGGTGCGCGCCCGGCCTACAGATGGTTGCAGAGATTGGAAAGCTGCAGGTTCAGGAACCTTGGACTGGATCCCCCCACCAGTCTCACTTTGGGGTGCTCCTTCTGGGACCGTGGGTCCAGGCCAGTGCCTGTGACCACCTCCTTCCACTAGTTACTCCTCAGAACCTTTTGCTCTTTTTAAGTTTTTTGTTTGTTTGTTTGTTTGTTTTTGTTTTGTTTTTCTTTTTCTTTTTAAGTGTTTTTAATGGACTCTACGTTAATGCTGGTCCCCTGCCACCGGGCGCTTTCTTTTGGGGTATGACTGTCCTTGGATCGCTTCTGGTGGCTCCCTCCCCCTTTTGTTTATCCTCTGATATCAGTTCGAGTGTTCCCACTTTGCTTTTACCTCTCCACTGCTGTCTTCTGATCTTGGAGAAACCCAGAGGTGAGAAATCTTGCTCCTCAGGGTGAGTTCATGGGTGTTCAGCGTGTTCTGGTGGATATCCAGCTCACTTTTGGGGACCCGTTGCAACAGGATCTCCTACTTCTCCACCATCTTGCCCCCCTCCTCCGACCAAATTGATTTTAAATAAAAATAACAATCGCTAAAGCATATAATACAAAAATCAAATACTTGTAGTATTATTCAAATTATACCATGCCATGCTATGAGATGGGATGGGGAAGGAGACAAACCTATTCAAAATATACCATGCAATGCCAGTGCACTATTTCAAAATAGGAAACACCCTGGTACAAAGAAGTGACAAATTTTTATGAGACCTTGCCACACCAGTGAACTTTCTGAAAATATTCTCCAATATCCAAGAACTCCCACGCTGGGCTCATGCGCTCATAGTATGAATGCCATGCTACCAAAGTTCTTAAGTCCCATGAAATCGCCTAAGGGTTAGGGATCCTACATGTTCTCATTTTTGTTTTCTGAAATTAGTGTCCCCTGATAATTTCAGCTCCTATAAACGTTGTATTCTGTCCACGTAGTGTTTTCCCATCCCATTGACTGGGATGGAAATTCAGCATTAGATGGCTCTCTCTACACTATGGTACCCATCACTTGTGGATTTTTTATACCAGAAATTTAGAATGAGGACCACTTGGGAGATGTTTTGGTTTCTTTGTTTGTTTTCTTTTAAAGAAGACCCTTGATTATAAAGAACCATGCTTCTTCTAGGGCCTCTCCACTTGCTCAGAACCAGAGAGAGTAACTTGGAAATGTGAGAGAAGAATGGCAAGCTTTCTTGTTACATAGGGCTTTACTTTCTGATTAAGAAAATAAATGAAAAGGCCAAGTACAGGGCAACTTTCAGGATACCCTCTGTCCTAGGGTCCTTTGGACTATGATTTGGCTTGCTGAATCAACCTTGTTTTACTACCCACCAGAAAATAGATAAACAGAGAGATATAGATTAATTAATTAATTAATGAGTAAAAATTCAATCAATCACTCAATCAATCAATGAATCATTCAATAGCCAGGCAGACACACAGGTAAATGAATGGGCAAATATTTCCTATAGAAAATACATCACGTAGAAATGGACTGCACAAATTAATTCCAGGAAGCAGAGAGATGCGGAGGAATTTTAAGGGAAAGTTCACCCAGTAACGTTAACAGTGTTACCGGTAATTTGGTATAAATGAATGAATGAATGATGATGCGGGTTGATTGTCCAAGGGCTAGTGTTTCCTGAAATATGAGAATGAAACTACTAAGAGTTGGACAGATAGATATGGGTTAATATTAATGCTATCAATCGGTAACTATAATGGGCGTTCTCATCCATTCAAGATGATTTGTATCATGACTCATTGCGTGGAGACGGTGGCCAGGGAACTCACTCATCTATGCATTGCCAGCATTTTTGACTCTCCTTTAGTTTGCGTTCTCATCAGAAGGACACCCAGAGTACATCCTCCAGTTTGAAATAAAGGAAATTTTTTAGCTTTCTTCCTTAAAGGAAAAGGGGCTGAAAAATGTTCTTGAGAGGAAAGCATTACGGTTTAATTCTAGATATACAATAAACAGACGGAAAGCGAAATGGCCAATGTGAAACTTTTGCTGCTAAGGGGATTCTTCACAGTCCGTCCCACATTGATACTCAATGAAGCAGCAAATATTAATGAGATCTAATTAAAAGTTACAAAATCCAAATGTGGAAGTTTTTTTTTTTTTTTGAATTTCAATATATGGATTTTCTACACTTGATCTTAGCCAAAAGGCCGAGAAGCGATCAATATATGGATTTTCTTACCTTGCTCTACTGAAATGTACAATCTAAATTAGAACATAAACAAAGACAGAAACAAGAGAAGAAGAAAACACAAAACCGTCAAAACTCAGAGAACAATGTGGGTTTAAATGGGCTGTGGGCAGATGATTATGGAAGATATTCTTCAAAGGTAGACTTTTCCCTTTCAGTTCCAGGAGGAATTGTAGAGATCTAGAGCAAGCGTGATGTCTATAAGCTACCAATCCCTACTGTATAGGTTTTTTTAAAATTTTTATTAAAATATAATGTATTGTTTGCCCCAGGGCACATGTCCGTGATTTGTCAGGCTTACACATTTCACAGCACTTAACATAGCACATACCCTCCCCAATGTCCATAACCCTACCCTCCCTACCTCCCAGCCACCCTTAGTTTGTTTTGTGAGTTTAGGAGTCTCTTATGGTTTGTCTCCTTCCCCATCCCATCTTGTTTCATTTCTCTCCCCCAACCCCCCACGACCACCCCCCGCCTCTCAAATTCTTCATATGAGAGATCATGTGATAATTGTTGAATTGTCGAATAGCCAGAGGAATGTTGAAAGAGAAAACCAAAGTCAGCAGCATCACAATTCCAGACTTCAAGCTCTATTACAAAGCTGTAGTCATCAAGACAGACTTCAAGACCTGGCACAAAAACAGACACATTTATTCATGGAACAGAATAGAGAGTCCAGAAATGGACCCCCAACTCTATGGTCAACTAATCTTCGACAAGACAGGAAAGCGTATCCAATGGAAAAAAGACAGTCTCTTTTTTCCCAACAATTGGTGTTGGTGATGGCTAAAATTTAGGGTAAATACCAGTAGTGCAATTGCAATTGCTGGGTCATAGGGTGGCTCTATTTTCAACATTTTGAGGAACCTCCACACTGTTTTCCAGACTGGCTGTACCAGCTTGCATTCCCACCAATAGCATAGGAGGGTTCCCCTCTCTCCACATCCTCGCCAACATCTGTCATTTGCTGACTTGCTAGTTTTAGCCATTCTGACTGGATGTATGGTATCTCACTGTGGCTTTGATTTGTATTTCTCTGATGCTGAGTGATGTTGACCATTTTTTCATGTGTCTGTTGGCCATTTGCATGTCCTCTTTGCTGAAATGTCTTTTCATGTCTTCTGCCCATTTCTTGATTGGATTATTTGATCTTTGGGTGTTGAGTTTGAGAAGTTCTTTATAGATTTTGGATACTAGCCCTTTATCTGATATGTCATTTGTGAATATCTTCTCCCATTCTGTCAGTTGTCCTTTGGTTTTGTTGACTGTTTCCTTTGCTGTGCAAAAGCTTTTGATCTTGATGAAGTCCCAATACTTCATTTTTGCCCTTGCTTCCCTTGCCTTTGGAGATGTTTCTAGAAAGTTGTTGCAGCTGAGGTCGAAGAGGTTGCTGCCTGTGTTCTCCTCCAGGATTTTGATGGAGTCCTCTCTCACATTGAGGTCTTTGATATATCTTGAATCTATTTTTGTGTGCAGGATAAGGAAATGGTCCAGTTTCTTTATTTTGCATGCGGCTGTCCAGTTTTCCCAACACCAATTGTTGGGAAAAAAGAGACTGTCTTTTTTCCATTGGATACGCTTTCCTGTCTTGTCGAAGATTAGTTGACCATAGAGTTGGGGGTCCATTTCTGGACTCTCTATTCTGTTCCATGAATAAATGTGTCTGTTTTTGTGCCAGGTCTTGAAGTCTGTCTTGATGACTACAGCTTTGTAATAGAGCTTGAAGTCTGGAATTGTGATGCTGCTGACTTTGGTTTTCTCTTTCAACATTCCTCTGGCTATTCGACAATTCAACAATTATCACATGATCTCTCATATGAAGAATTTGAGAGGCGGGGGGTGGTCGTGGGGGGTTGGGGGAGAGAAATGAAACAAGATGGGATGGGGAAGGAGACAAACCATAAGAGACTCCTAAACTCACAAAACAAACTAAGGGTGGCTGGGAGGTAGGGAGGGTAGGGTTATGGACATTGGGGAGGGTATGTGCTATGTTAAGTGCTGTGAAATGTGTAAGCCTGACAAATCACGGACATGTGCCCTGGGGCAAACAATACATTATATTTTAATAAAAATTTTAAAAAAACCTATACAGTAGGGATTGGTAGCTTATAGACATCACGCTTGCTCTAGATCTCTACAATTCCTCCTGGAACTGAAAGGGAAAAGTCTACCTTTGAAGAATATCTTCCATAATCATCTGCCCACAGCCCATTTAAACCCACATTGTTCTCTGAGTTTTGACGGTTTTGTGTTTTCTTCTTCTCTTGTTTCTGTCTTTGTTTATGTTCTAATTTAGATTGTACATTTCAGTAGAGCAAGGTAAGAAAATCCATATATTGATCGCTTCTCGGCCTTTTGGCTAAGATCAAGTGTAGAAAATCCATATATTGAAATTCAAAAAAAAAAAAAAACTTCCACATTTGGATTTTGTAACTTTTAATTAGATCTCATTAATATTTGCTGCTTCATTGAGTATCAATGTGGGACGGACTGTGAAGAATCCCCTTAGCAGCAAAAGTTTCACATTGGCCATTTCGCTTTCCGTCTGTTTATTGTATATCTAGAATTAAACCGTAATGCTTTCCTCTCAAGAACATTTTTCAGCCCCTTTTCCTTTAAGGAAGAAAGCTAAAAAATTTCCTTTATTTCAAACTGGAGGATGTACTCTGGGTGTCCTTCTGATGAGAACGCAAACTAAAGGAGAGTCAAAAATGCTGGCAATGCATAGATGAGTGAGTTCCCTGGCCACCGTCTCCACGCAATGAGTCATGATACAAATCATCTTGAATGGATGAGAACGCCCATTATAGTTACCGATTGATAGCATTAATATTAACCCATATCTATCTGTCCAACTCTTAGTAGTTTCATTCTCATATTTCAGGAAACACTAGCCCTTGGACAATCAACCCGCATCATCATTCATTCATTCATTTATACCAAATTACCGGTAACACTGTTAACGTTACTGGGTGAACTTTCCCTTAAAATTCCTCCGCATCTCTCTGCTTCCTGGAATTAATTTGTGCAGTCCATTTCTACGTGATGTATTTTCTATAGGAAATATTTGCCCATTCATTTACCTGTGTGTCTGCCTGGCTATTGAATGATTCATTGATTGATTGAGTGATTGATTGAATTTTTACTCATTAATTAATTAATTAATCTATATCTCTCTGTTTATCTATTTTCTGGTGGGTAGTAAAACAAGGTTGATTCAGCAAGCCAAATCATAGTCCAAAGGACCCTAGGACAGAGGGTATCCTGAAAGTTGCCCTGTACTTGGCCTTTTCATTTATTTTCTTAATCAGAAAGTAAAGCCCTATGTAACAAGAAAGCTTGCCATTCTTCTCTCACATTTCCAAGTTACTCTCTCTGGTTCTGAGCAAGTGGAGAGGCCCTAGAAGAAGCATGGTTCTTTATAATCAAGGGTCTTCTTTAAAAGAAAACAAACAAAGAAACCAAAACATCTCCCAAGTGGTCCTCATTCTAAATTTCTGGTATAAAAAATCCACAAGTGATGGGTACCATAGTGTAGAGAGAGCCATCTAATGCTGAATTTCCATCCCAGTCAATGGGATGGGAAAACACTACGTGGACAGAATACAACGTTTATAGGAGCTGAAATTATCAGGGGACACTAATTTCAGAAAACAAAAATGAGAACATGTAGGATCCCTAACCCTTAGGCGATTTCATGGGACTTAAGAACTTTGGTAGCATGGCATTCATACTATGAGCGCATGAGCCCAGCGTGGGAGTTCTTGGATATTGGAGAATATTTTCAGAAAGTTCACTGGTGTGGCAAGGTCTCATAAAAATTTGTCACTTCTTTGTACCAGGGTGTTTCCTATTTTGAAATAGTGCACTGGCATTGCATGGTATATTTTGAATAGGTTTGTCTCCTTCCCCATCCCATCTCATAGCATGGCATGGTATAATTTGAATAATACTACAAGTATTTGATTTTTGTATTATATGCTTTAGCGATTGTTATTTTTATTTAAAATCAATTTGGTCGGAGGAGGGGGGCAAGATGGTGGAGAAGTAGGAGATCCTGTTGCAACGGGTCCCCAAAAGTGAGCTGGATATCCACCAGAACACGCTGAACACCCATGAACTCACCCTGAGGAGCAAGATTTCTCACCTCTGGGTTTCTCCAAGATCAGAAGACAGCAGTGGAGAGGTAAAAGCAAAGTGGGAACACTCGAACTGATATCAGAGGATAAACAAAAGGGGGAGGGAGCCACCAGAAGCGATCCAAGGACAGTCATACCCCAAAAGAAAGCGCCCGGTGGCAGGGGACCAGCATTAACGTAGAGTCCATTAAAAACACTTAAAAAGAAAAAGAAAAACAAAACAAAAACAAACAAACAAACAAACAAAAAACTTAAAAAGAGCAAAAGGTTCTGAGGAGTAACTAGTGGAAGGAGGTGGTCACAGGCACTGGCCTGGACCCACGGTCCCAGAAGGAGCACCCCAAAGTGAGACTGGTGGGGGGATCCAGTCCAAGGTTCCTGAACCTGCAGCTTTCCAATCTCTGCAACCATCTGTAGGCCGGGCGCGCACCTGCAAGCGCCTTTAGAGAGTCTGCTGTGGTCCAGGAGCTGCAGCTTTTCTCTGGGGGCGCCCGGGACATTCGCGACCCCCCACAGGGCCTGGGGGATCCCTGCCGGCCCCAGAGAGAACGCAGGCAAGAGCCTAACCACCACCGGTCCCCACTTGCGGAGCCACAGAAAGGCGGCTATGGTCACCTGCGACCTTGGACAGGCTGCGCTGGGAGCAGAAATTTTGCGGAGGGGAGTGTGTGTTCTGAACCACACACAGGGGAGCAGAGACTTGGGCTTCCTGTGACATGGAGGTCTGAATGCTTCTGGGCAGATTCATTGCTTGGACTCTGAAAAGGTGAAAAAGCTACAAAAGGCCAAAAACCTTCGGAGAGTGAAAGACTGAGAAACCGGTTTCCACAGAGCTCAGCCACTTGACTGCGGGGGCAGGGTGACTCAACCCAAGCAAGACTGACTGGAAAACAATGCGGCAAGCCCCTACCCCAGAAGACTATTCAATAAACAAAAGGACTATAACCACAGGGTCCGCATAAAATTTTAAAACCCCAACACTGGGGGAAATCAATATATGAAGCTCCTGGTAATACCCTCAAAGCTGTATATTTCATAGATACAAGTTTGTTTTCTCTTTCTTGTTCTCGCTCTCTCTCTCTCTTTTTTTTATTATTCACTTGCTTTCACATTTTTTTTTAACTACTTAACATTACAACCAGAGGTTTAATACAACTATAAACCCAGGAGGACCTGAAATAACCTTCCTCGCCTGCGAGGAGTTATAACCACCCTCTCATCTTATCCTTCTGTCAGTGTTTCTACGTACGTGCTTTTGTTCTGGTATTATATAAATCTTATTCTTGGGATTCATTCTGCTAGGTTCTTTTATTTCTCGTCATTTATTTGTGTTAGTCTATATGTTTCTTCGTGTTTGTTTACATACTTTATAAATCTTATTTTGGGGCCCATTCTGGCTGGGATTTCCTCTTTTTCTCTTTCTCTCTATCTTTTTTTAACCATATTCTTTCTTTTTGGTGGTGAATCCCAATTGCTCCAAAACCCTCCAGGGTGCACCCTGCCTGGATCGGGGGTGATATATCCAGCTATACATCCTCTCATCCACTTCTCATCAAGATGACTAGGAGGAGGAACACCCAACAGAAGAAAAACCCAGAGACTACACCCTCTCCCTCAGAACTATTGGACATGGGCATCAACAGTATGTCAGAAAGGGATTCAGGGTGACAATTATCCAGGCAATGGTTAGGATGGAGAAAAACATTATAGAATCTCTAAGGGCAAAAATGAGATCCAGTATAGCAGATGTAAGAAGCGCTATTAATGAGATCCAATCCAATCTTAATAGTCTAACAGCTAGAGTTATGGAGACAGAGGATAGAATTAGTGATCTAGAGGATAAAATGGTTGAGAAGAAAGGTCAGGAGGAGACCTGGAACAAACTGCTCAGGAATCATGAGAACAGACTTAGGGAAATAAATGACGCCGTAAAATGTTGCAACATCAGAATCATTGGCATCCCAGAGGGGGTCGAGAAAGACAGAAGACTAGAAGATACAGCTGACCAAATTCTGCATGAGAATTTCCCCAATCGGGGGAATGGAACAAGTGCTCGGGTCCTAGAGGCAGAAAGAACACCAGCCAAGATCAACGAGTCTAGAAAATCAGAGAGACACGTCATTGTAAAATTTGCAAATTATAATTTTAGACAGGAGGTCCTGAGGGCAGCTAGGGGGAAGAGATTCCTTACATATGGAGGAAAGCCCATAAGAATAACGATAGACCTGTCCACAGAAACCTGGCAAGCCAGAAAGGGCTGGCATGATATATTCAGGGCACTAAAGGAGAGGAACATGCAGCCAAGAATACTTTATCCAGCAAGGCTGTCATTCAAAATGGATGGAGAGATAAAGACCTCCCAAGACCGGCAAGGATTAAAAGAGTATGTGACCACCAAGCCGGCACTCCAGGAAATATTAAAGGGGGTTCTTTAAAAGTAGAAAGAACACATGAGTGACTTAGAACAGAAATTTGCCATCTATCGAAACAAGGACTTCACAGGCAACATGATGTCAATAAACATGTATCTTTCAATAATCACTCTCAACGTGAACAGCCTAAATGCTC
>JAPYYJ010003822.1:0-11107 GCA_028533885.1 Nasua narica
TGGGAGACATAATTTCATCTTTTTCTTTCTTGTTTTGACTTTTCATGAGTATTTATTACCTATTACTTTTTAATAGTATATATTGCTTATATACTTTTCAATCGTTTTCCAAGGTAGACAAGAGTAACTGGATATAAAATGTCTTTGTATATTAAATACATGAATATAATGAAATAAAAGCACAGTGCCTATTAATAACATTGCAATATATTCAAAAATATACAGACTTGGACTTATGTCTTCTTTATATTTCATTTTGATAATTACTGGGCTCATTCTCTTGATTTCATAAAGGAAGTCGCTGCTCTTTTGAAAATATTTACCATAAAGGGAACCCCGAGATGCACTTTAGACTAGAACAATGATCTTGAAATTCAGAGCATTAGTTTAGATTTTGTTTGGACCTCTTTATTAGTAACTATGAGGAGGCCTTATCCCAACATTATACTTTTATACTTCATGATGAAATATATCTGTGCCTTACAGGATGAAAAAAAAGTACAAGGGAGGGGCCCCTGGGTGGTTCAGTCTGCTAAGCGACTGCCTTCAGCTCGGGTCATGATCCCAGGGTTCTAGGATGGAGCCCCATCTCTGGCTCTCTGCTCAGCAGGGAGTCTTCTTCTTCCTCTACCCCTCCTTCCACTCATGCTTGCCTGTGCGCACACGCTTTCTCTCCCTCTGAAATAAATAAAATCTTTAAAAATATATATACACTGGAACATATGTGAATAGAAAAAAGGGGATTTACCATATGTTGGAAGTGTGACACCGGTCTTGCCTGATGAAAGACCCAACCTGAAAATCAGAAGCAACCGTTGAGCATTCCCTACAGAAATAACATTCTTACTCATTGAATTTGTCCTAAAAACCTTGTGTGTGTCCTTGTTTTGAGTACATACATATTTCTGTTGTTGTTACTATTTCACATTTAAACAGCTAGATAACTGTTACCAAATTTAGAGGCTATGTTTGAGAGATACAAACGCAGGTGTGCACGCACACGCATACTCACACACTGGCTACTCCGAAATATTCCCTTTGGAGGTTCGGGGGGGACATCTCAAAGCAGTTAGCAATCATAGTCTCAATTAGATGCATCTGAATTACAATCAGAGGCAAGTATAAAAAAGTTAAGAGAATCATCCTCTGAGTATTATAATTCCATGGAAAAAGAAAATAAATCATAATTTCAAACATGAGCCCCAGATAGAAAATTATAAGGGTAGATATTACAAATTTTAGTTGCTAATTGGCAATCCAGAGAATTCTCATATGGGGAAGTCAATTGAGTGAGCTTAAAGGTAGATATATGTTTATTTATCAGAGAAGTAGCTATTTAAATATTTAATAATTATGATTGTCTCTACCAAATCAGGTCAGATTACATTTATATGTGTAAATAGAAGCTCAACTCATCTTATTAAAAGGAAGTGTTATGCAAATTTTTCCTTATTCAACAAACTTAAACATTTACAGTAATTACCTTGTGTTTTCAGAAACCCCTCATGTTGAATTCCCTCTAACTGATGTCAGGTTCAAGGCATCCAAATTACAACAATATGTTAATAAAGTCTTAAAAAACATTTGCCTTCCAGATATGCCCCACTGCTGGTATGATTTATGTTCTGCATTTTAATTAATAAAGATGTTCTAAATGTAAACTCCGTTGTAGAGTCACATCTTGGAGGGAGTGTTATGACAAGGAGCAAAGAAATGCCAAGTGATCAGTAATGGGAAAACATAAAGAGAACTAGATTTTTGTTGTTGCTTTTCATAAGGGGTAACATACATGATCACCAATCTGAAATTCCTTCCTATCTGTGAGGTAGAGAAGTCTTAGGTTAAAGGCATAAAGATAGTCTTAGTCAACTAAGTGGAACCAATTTTCTTTAGGTTTGGCCAAAATCTTCAAAATAAAGAAATACACAATACAAGGCTGTCTTTTTAGAAAGAGGTGAGTGAAAACATAACAAGAACAAAACACAGGTCAGTGCCTCCTTAAGTTGACCATGCCTGTGTCAACCCTGTAAAAAAAAAAAAAAAGATAAGCAATTCAGCCAGCAAAATTGAGCTTATTCAAGAATAGCAGAGGAGTTACAATTTGACACAAGCAAATTATGATGAACCATAAGCAAGTCTGGAGAATAAAGGAGAACTGCATCATTTTATAGAGGAAAGGAGGAAATTGGGAGGAGTTATTTTGAGCAAAAGTTTATTCAAAGAAAATGAGAGTTTGAAGCCATGGTAGCTTCTCATTGGCTGCAGACAAGGGCAGTTTGCTGTTGCCGCCAAAAAAGAAACTTTCTTCCTGCTGGACTATGAATCTGTGACAAGTGTACATGCATAAAATCCCTCCTTTTTGGCTTGACAACTGAACTTTTTTTTTAAGATTTTATTTATTTTTCAAATATTTTTGAAATATTATTTTTTATTTCTTTTTATTTATTTATTGTAAAAAATCTTTTTTTAAGATTTTATTTATTTTTCCCCCTGCCCAAGTGGGGGGGGGGAGGAGAGGGGGGAACAGCAGGCAGAGCAGGCAGGGGAGAAGTAACCTCCCTACTGAGCAGGGAGCTCCAATGTGGAACCTACTCCCAGGACCCTGGAATCATGACCTGAGCTGAAGGCAGACGCTTAACTGACTGAGCCACCCAGGTGTCCCACCAACTGCAATTTTGAGTTAGGTTTTCTTAAAATATTTTCACATCTGAACACTAGATGATGACTGGCTTTTTATTATCTGAAATGTGCAACAGTAGGAACTCAGCAAAAGACACTATTGGTTGGAAAGGTGCATCTTTCTCTATTGAAAGAACAATCTTGTAACACTAAAAAAATAAAATAAACATATTTGGGGGGAAAAAAAAGAAAAGAAAGAAAGAACAGTGTCTAATTCTGGGTTACCCTGTCTCACTACTGTTAAACCACTGCCTCAATGGGTTTTTGCTTTAAAAATTTGGGGATCTAGAGTGCCTCCTTCATTGTAAGATATATATATATAACATATTATTTGGCTATAAGAAAAGAAGGGAATCCTACCATGAGTAGACCCTGAGGGCATCATATCATGCTAAAAGAAATAAGTTAGACAGAAAAAGACCAATAGTGTATGATCTCACCTGTATGTGGATCTAAAAATAAAAGAAGAAAAAACATAGAAAAAGAGATTAGATTTGTTGGTACCAGAGCTGAGGGAGGGGGGAGGAGGATTGGAGGAAGGCGATCAAAAGGTACAAACTTCCTGTTAGAAGATAAATGAGTACTAGGAATGACAATAGTTAACACTGCTGCATAGTGTGTAGTGCATTTGAAAGTTGTTAAAGAAAGTAAAGTTGTTAAGAAAGTAAATCCTAAGAGCTCTTAGCATGAGAAAAAAAAAATTTTTTTCTTTTTCTTTTTTTTGTATTAATATGAGATGATGAATGTTAACAAAACTTAATGTGGTAGTCATTTCATAATAGGTGTAAGCCAAATCATTACACTGTACACCTTAAACAGTACTATAAATCAATTATATCCTAATAAAACTTAGAGAAAAAAAAGAGTGCTTACTTCAAACACATCATAAGGTGGGTTCAGTGGATAGGAAGAAGCTATCTTTCTTGCTAGCATTAAACTCTCCTGCTTTACTCCCTAAGAATATGCTTAGTTTCAAGCAGAGACAAAATCCTATGCAATCTCTGAAAAAGACTAAAAGCCATAAGTAACTCAAAAGGTGCTGCATTTATTAAATATTTAAAATAGCATTGGCATCCATTAAGGGCTTGTAATAGCCTCACTATTAGAAAGCTAACCATGAATAAAGCATACCTGTGGTGCCTTTGAGATTCTGACAGCCCCGCGCAGATGTAACATAAAAGCAAACACATATAGAAATATGATATTCTATAATAGAACTATTTACCCGAGTTATGGGAGTTTAAAGCAGTGCCAACTAATTTCCTCTGGGGGTTCATGAAAGTTTGAAGTGCACCATGAAGGAGGAGATACAGAGCTGACAGAAAGCAAGCCATGGAGAGACATTCTAGACAGAGGATTTTAGCACATACACATACATACACGGAGAGACAGAGTGCATGGCTCATGTAAGAAATTGCTCATGTTTTCATGGAAATTAGCAAAGCGTGGCCATAGGAAAGTGGGCAAGGTAGTGAAGAACCTCCTTAAAAAGAAACTTGCTTAAGAGTTTGGGATTTATCCCATATGTAATTATGGACCATCAAAGAGGACATAATTTTACTAATTTGCATTTTAGGGGGAAAAAAGTTGTTCCATGGGCAGTGTAAATGATTTCCCACTGTTTCCAATAAAAGGGCAACATTAGAGGCAGAGCCCAGCAGAAAAAGACCAATAGTGTATGATTCCTTTGTGATGCATGATCAGACCAGAGCAATCATGAGATTGTCTTCTAAGAGTTTCTTATTTAGTGAAAACCCTAGAGATAAAGTAACAAAAAATACTTGACTTAACAATAACAACAAAAAAGTTACTAAAGTAACAAAAACAAAAAGATAAAGTAACAAAAAAAAAGTCTTGGAAAGGGAAAGAAGCAAATATAATGCAAAAAAGTGGGTAATTCTGCAGTGTCCTGCCAGGATACCTTTATTTCACAGATCACTGGGCCTTGATAAGGCTTACCTCACTCCACTCAGACCTATCCTTTACGTGGTTCCCTAACGATGAATGCCACAGTGATCTCTTTACCTCCCAGAAGTCCTCATAAGTTTCTAAGGCAAATTGCGCCACTACTTTCCTGAAATCGGCCTACCAAGGAATATAAAGAGATGTACTTTGAAAAAGTAAGGGGGTGGGAGACAGGAAGCACATCTAGGTTGCCCTCATTTCATATGTGACTGCCACCTATCTGCCTTTCGATATTGATACATTCCTCCCTCCCTCTTCCTGTGCGAAATTCCGAAGATGTAACATCAGTCCACACTGAAAATTTTACGGGCAGTTATTGACGGCGAAGTTGTTGCAAACTTGGCCATTTAAAATTCTTTTTTTTTTTTCTTTTTTTTTTAAGATTCTGTTTACTTATTTGTTGGAGAGAGAGAGAGCACAAGCAGAGGGATCAGCAGGCTGAAGGAGGAGCAGGCTCCCCACTGAGCAGGAAGCCTGATGCGGGCCTCGATCCCAAGACCCTGGATCAGTGAGAAATGAACCAGGGAGTTATTAAGAAAGTGGCCCCTAGAGAAACCAAAAAGAGAACGGGGGAAAGCGAGACAGGGAAGGAAAGAAGCCAGTCAAGGGGGCAATTGATTTTGGACAATGACTTAACTTCAGCCTGAACCAGCGGGAAGCTACAGAGCCTGTTACCCTTCGGTCCCTCCCGTGTTTAAGAAAGCAAGCTAAGTTTCTGTACTCTGATACCGGGCAGTGGCTAGTGATCGGCAAACCCCAAGATAGTGGTAAACCCCCAGGACTTGCCAAGAGGCCCAGGGACAGGCCTCTTAAAAAGTTCACAGACGCAAGCTGTTAGAAGCAAAGCACAATGAAACTTGGAGGGGGGCAAAGGGCTGGTAAAAGGGATCTAGGACATGTGGGTGGGGAACTGGACGTGAGCGCCACAGGTGGGCTTCAGGGGGGACGTGAAAAGACTCCTTAAAGAATAGAGATGATAGGATACTGGAAGCAGAGGAACAACATTAGTGAAGGCCTGGGGGTGAGGAATCAAGAGAACTTTGGAAACAATAATAATCCAACGCTGTGAGGCGCCTGGGTGGCTCAGTAGGTTAAGCCTCTGCCTTCGGCTCAGGTCATGATCTCAGGGTCCTGGGACTGAGCCCCCAGGGCTCTCTGCTCAGCGGGGAGCCTGCTTCCCCCCTCCCTTTCTCTCTCTGCCTGCGTCTGCCTACTTGTGATCTCTCTCTCTCTCTGTCAAATAAATAAAATCTTTTTAAAAAACAATAATAATAATAATCCAGCGCTGCTGAAGCATTCAATAAACAGGAAGTCATGGTGAAAACAATTTGGAAAGGAGGCTTGGTGCCGTTTTGTGAAGGCACTTGGATTACAGTAAGTCATAAAGTCGCCCTTTGTGTTTAGGGTGGAGGGATAAAAGGAGTGAGAAAGGGTTCCAGGGCCTCTTCAGAAATTACTCATTACTTATGTCAGGATAGGAAAAGTGAGAAGTGTTTTTACCCATTCAGGAAAGTGACCCTCCACCTCCCAGAAATTCAGGGCAATTATTTTAGAGAAACCAACCCCCGGTTAAGGGACTAAATACCAAGAATACGGCGAGGATAGTCGAAAACAATGTTTTATGAATGGAAGAGTACAATTCACAAGAGGGTGATAACAATGAAAATAATCAAAAGGAAATGAATCGTGACTTCCAAGAGATAAAGCTGCTGTCAGCATCCCTGCCATATTTTGTTTTCTGTGTTTTAGAATCCATGTGTTAGAGCTAGCCATGGTACCTACGTGGTACCTCTGGCTCCCACATCAATCTGCTCAGCACGGTTACCTAGAAGCTTGCTAAGCTCGCAGATGCTATGCAGAAAATAGACTTGTAAAAACCAGCAACTTTAGGGCACCTGGGTGGCTCAGTTGGTTGAGCAACTGCCTTCGGCTCAGGTCATGATCCTTGAGTTCCGGGATCGAGTCCCACATCGGGCTCCCAGCTCCACGGGGAGTCTGCTTCTTCCTCTAACCTTCTCTCATGCTCTCTCTAACTTTCTCTGTCTCTCAAATAAATAAATAAAATCTTTAAAAAAAATGTTTAAAAAAAAACTGGCAACTTTAAAATCTATTAAGAGCTACAATATGTAGCCACGTGAACCCAAAGAGTGATCAATTCTCCCTAGGCAATCAGAGGACATCCTCATGTTTTGAATCAGTAGGTTAGAATCTTAATAACCGGGAAGCCCCTTGCTGACATTTTCCAATAAATAAAAAAATTCAGCATGCGACAAAATACACTTTCTTTTTTCTCAGGATCCACATGTAAATCAAATTCAGTGGGTGAATGAGGAGTCTCTCACAGGTGTGGTTCAGCTCTCCTTCCAATGAACCTTACAGCCCATCCTTGGCTGGTATGAAACCACCGTGGAGATGCTCTCTGAAAAGAAAACACATCATTGCTTTTGGGGGGAGGTGGGGAGGGAGATATAGTACATAATAGCTATGAAGATATTATCTACTAATGATAAGAAAAATAATAAAATCTGTCCAGTTTTGGAAGGGCCTGATTATTAAATACCACTTATTTTTTAAGTAGGCTGGCTCTATGCCCAGCTCTGAGATGAAGACCTGAGCTGAGATCAAGTTTGCTCAGCTGACTGAGACACCCAGGCACACCTGAAATAGCATGTTTATATGTGTATCTCTTCCTTGCCTCCTTCCTTACCCTCTGTAACTGTTTCAGGATCCTCCACCTATCCACCTACTCTGTCTTAATCCCCTAGTTCAGCCTGTAATATTCATGTAATTTTCTCCTAACCTAAGACATAACTTCTTTTTGTGGTATTTGGAATCCAGTTTATATGATGGTTTCTGAAGTATTAAGTCTCTCTTTTTTTTAAAGATTTTATTTATTTATATTATAGGAAGAGAGCACAACCAGGAGGGAGGGGCAGAGGGAGAGAGGGAATCTCAAAAAGACTCTAAGCTGAGCGTGGAGCCCAACTTGGGACTTAGTCTCACAACCCTGAGATCAGGACCTGAGCCGAAATCAAGAGTCAGGTGCTCAACCAATTGAGCCAACCATTTATGCTTCAGAGAATTCTGTGTCAAAGGGAATTTACATTAGTTGATAAGAATACACTTCCTTTTTGTTATCCTATAAATCCTCATAAAAGTTCTATTTTGGTATCATTATTCCCATTCTACAGGGGAAAATACTGAGATGCACTTTCCCAAGATCAATACTTCAGAAGTTATCGATCTGGAATTCAAATGTTCATTTTTCTATCCAATTCCAAAATCCAGCTCTTACGCCCTGCAGTGCCCTCCTAAAATGATTTATCAACAGCAAATATAACAAAAGAATCCATGATTTGTTAAGAGCAAAACAACTGCTTTTTATGAATACATTTATGTTAATTTTTTTTCTTTGTCACGCAAATGACTATGGATGCACAGAAAAGGTCTTAGTTGTGAACCCTGAATTCAAAGTTAATGTCTGTGCCTTGTCAATTTAAATTGTGCACAATAAAAGGGCGTATTTATAGAAAGATATGAGAATAAGATGAAGACAACAAAAAAGAAGTAATATAGAAACATAGAAAGCAAATGGGAAAAGTGGGAATTCATATTGCCGATTTTATGAATTTTTACTATATAACATATGTTATGGCACATGGTTTTAGGTAATAATTTAAGACTATTACTTTTTTTAATTTTAAATTTTAGTTAACATACAATGCAATATTGTTTTCTGCAGTAGAATTCAGTGGTTCTTCCCTTACATACAACACCCAGTGCTCATCAAAACAAGTGGCCACTTATCCTCCATCTAGCCCATTCTCCCCCCACCTCCCTCTATCAACCCTCAGTTTGTTCTCTATTGTTAAGAGTCTCTTTTGGTTTGTTTCTGACAATTTTCCTATTTACATCACAAGATAATACAGTGTTTTGTACTCATACATACGGCCATTGAAATTTCAATTAATTAAAATTATATATAATTTAAAATTCAGTCTCTCAGTTGTACCAGCCACATTTCCAGTGCTCATCAGCCACATGTAGCTCCCAAATTGGGAATCACAGCCATAGAACGTAGAACATTCTCATCATTCCAGAAGGTTCTCTTGGACAGTGTCGTGTGATTACTCTGACTTCTTGATTTAATCTTTATATATTACATGATTAAAGAAAAAGTTCGTAGCTCAAAATTCCCAGAGAAAACCACTATGAGAGCTGCAGTGATTCCTGGGTAATCCTGCTGCACTGTGGGGAGGTATCAAAGGCAGGCAGGGACTTTGGACAAACAACAAGGCACTTAATTGGTATATGGGGAGGACTAGCCAGGTAGTTCAAACTAATTTCTTTCCACCTCCTAAGTGCAGAAGCATTAGCCGAGCTTGTGTAACCAGCAAGGACAGCTAGTGTGCAAACATAAAGCTCTGTCTCCTCCGACCTGATGTGAGGATTAATTTTTTTCTTTCTGAATCAAATCTTGTGCATATTACATTACTTTTCCTTTTGGATAATTAGAAATAAAAAGTACCCTGGTCATTTCAACTTATAAAGGAGAGTCTCATTCTAGTCCTCTAAAATTGCATGCTAAACTTAAAGGTTAAATTTTTACCTCTTCTCCAGTTTCTCTGTTTTAGGCTGAAAGTCTGTAATGGTAAAGAAGGGGCATGGCTGACCTTTTTAATATCCCTATCTTGGGCTTCACTTCCAGCGCTGGAGCGAGAGAAAGCAAAAGAAGTAGGCAAACAGGAAAGTCCCAGTATACTTGGGTTGAGGAGGCAGGAAATTAACAGCTTAGCTGGAAAAACTCCTGGGCAAAGGGAATCCCCCAAGTCCAGATGACCAAGTACCATCAGTCACGCTTGGCTGTGTGTCAGCATCTGTGTTGTTTTGTTGGAGAGATATAACAATTAGTAGACCAGTACTCTGAAACGGGCCACCTGAGAATCCCCACGCATAAACATGAATAACCAAATGGCTAAAGACTAACAACTTGTAATCAAGATATTAAACTGAAAAGTGAGTAGCTTATAACTGAGGAAACAGTGGAAGATCAATCAGAACAAGAATTTATTAATAAGTAAAATTTATATACTTAGAAATGAGTGCATAAAATGTCTTTTTAAAATAATCAATGAAAGGTCTTGGAATTCAGCATATTGATTTTTAAAATAAAAATGTGTAGATGGACTGATCAGGAGAATGGAGAACACTGAAGAGAGAGTCACTAAATGGAAGATGGAATTGATGAATTGTCCTAGAACGCAGCCCTGAGGAATCTACTGATACTGCTTAAAGACAATTTTGTTCTTCACCTTTTCTGCCTATTGTTTTTATTTTTTTAACAATGAAACCATACGTATATACATATATATACACTCTGTGTAATTAAAAATAAAGATAATTTACATTTTAAAAGTAAAAAATCATGTATCCTCATTATAGAATATTTTGGAAATGCAGAAAGCTAAAAGATGCAAAATAGTATCTTAAGAAATTAAAGTCAATAATCATTCTCTTTTAAATTAATGTCTTTTTTTATACTGTCTTAGTAATTTAGATATATGACTTCTACATGTTGTTTATTTCTAACCTTTTAATTAAAATTCCTAAAAGATTTAATGCAATTAAATTCACATTGTTATAGATTTCCACCAGAAATTTAAAGTCATTGGCTACTTAAATGTAGGTGCACTAATGGTTTTAGCCACTAAAGAAAGGTTTCAAAACAGGCTCACAGATTAATAACTGACATTAATCTCTGTAATTTTATTGTTTTTCTTTTATTAGGTATGCATATGGCAAATCTATAGAAGGAAACATTCAGTTTACTGTGTGCAAGTAGTCTACTTCTTTTTTTTTTTTAAAGATTTTATTTATTTATTTGACAGAGAGAGATCACAAGTAGGCAGAGAGGCAGACAGAGAGAGAGGGGGAAGCAAGCTCTCTGCTGAGCAGAGAGCCCGATGTGGGGCTCAATCCCAGGACCCTGAGATCATGACCTGAGCCGAAGGCAGAGGCTTTTAACCCACTGAGCCAGGCACCTCTCTGAGCTACTTTCAATAAGAAGTAGATTCCTGGGGTGCCTGGGTGGCTCAGTGGGTTAAAACCTCTGCCTTTGGTTCAGGTCCTGATCTCAGGGTCCTGGGATCCAGCCCCGCATTGTGCTCTCTGCTCAGCAGGGAGCCTGCTTCCCCCTCTCTGTCTGCCTGCCTCTCTGCCTACTTGTGATCTCTCTCTCTCTGTGGAAAAAAAAGAAACAAAGTAGCTCAGAGAATTTAAAATAAGGAATTAACCAAAATCACATTATGTCAACATCTCAGAGATAACCACGATTAAATTTTGGCTTATTTTCCTTGGGTCTTTTCTTTTTTGATATATAAACATTATTGAGATTATCCTCTACTGAGTTTTTAGTCCACCTTTTTTGAAACCTAACATTACCTATAATGACTCTGCCATATCA
>JAPYYJ010003823.1:0-11107 GCA_028533885.1 Nasua narica
TTATCACATGATCGCTCTGATATGAAGAATTTGAAAGGCAGGTCAGGGGTTATGGGGGGGTGGGGAAGAGAAATGAAACAAGATGGGATGGGGAAGGAGACAAACCATAAGAGACTCCTAAACTCATGAAACAAAGGGTTGCTGGGAGGTGAGGGGGGGGGGGGTAGGGATACGGACATTAGGGAGGGTATGTGCTATGGCAAGTGCTGTGAAATGTGTAAGTCTGATGATTCACAGACATGTACTCTGGGGTAAATAATACATTAAATGTTAATTAAAAAATTTTAAAAAAATACTTTCTGACAACCAGCCTTTGCCAAAATAGAATTGGTGTCTTACGATTGGAATCAGCAAAACCAGATTGGTCTCCCAAGGGTTGCTGTTATAGAGGTCTCCCTCCAAATGATGTGTCAGGTAAATGCTCAAGACTGAGAACTCTCAGCTGCATGTGAAAGCAGGCAGTGTGAGAAGCAATTTATCATCCTTCTGTAGGAAATAACAAAGACTTAAAGAACATACTCGAGTGAAAAACTAAAGCCATTTCTTACATAGGGTTAAGTTAGGGATCTTCAAGATCCCAAGCAACATTTTCAAGTGTTCTATTCTTAATGTGTTAGTTGTAAAACAAATCCTTAACCTCTCCTCATGAATTATTTAGAATCTGCTTGCACAGCATATTCAACTGAAATAAATACTACACTAACAAATCAGTAGTCTTTACTATTTTTGATTAAACTAATATATTTATTTGGAAAGTGCTAAAGCTTAGCTTCATGAGTGACAACTTCACTGCTTTCAAAAGAAAAACTCATTTCAAATACATTAGTAACAGGGTCTTAAAAACTCTTTTACTTTTAAAATAAAGAGTGGGGTAAAGGTATCCCAGTCCAAGGTAAGTTCCACCTGTGGCTTCAGGTACATATGAAAACACTTCCAATACAGCATTCCACCCTTTAGCTTATGACTTTTGTTGTGAAACTATTGCCATGTTGTTTCCAAAGGTCTTATGAATTAAACTCTACAACTTGTTCTCCGCAGTCAACTAAAGAAAAAAATAACCTAAATTTCAGATGAAAAGGACCATGAACCTCTGTGAGAATACACTATATAAAATGTTAAAAATTCAACTTTTAGTAATGGAGGATTCTTCTGAGTCAAATCCCATGTGTCTGGCCTCAAAGTGTGATCTTTGTTAAGAGTCTGTCTGAAAAGGATCAAAAGTCTGACAGCAACAAGAGCAAACACAGAGTTCATGAAGAACTGATGAAATTAAAGTAGCAGATAATTCTACCAACAAACATCAGGGGACCTTTAGGGCACTTGATATAATCCATAGGTCTCCAAGATCATTTGGAAACCACTAAACTAGTTTATTATCTGCAATCCCTTCCAACTATAACATCTTCTCTTTAATTCTGTTTTCTACATTAATCTATTAAATTATTCCATTAATCACCCTTCCAAAACCACTTGTTTTTAAATACCAGAATAAATACCAGAATAAAAAGGGAAATGATTTGTTATACAGTGAACATTTTTTTCACTCAACTCTGTTTTGGGTTCACCTAAAATTATTAACCATGTGCTCCAAGCTTACAGAGAGGTTCATAAAGAGGACAGGAAAAAAAAGACAGAGCACTGGTGCATTCTAGCTTCTAGGATGACTTCAGGGTACTCTTTTCACCAGGCAACTCTACCTGGATATTGCAGAAACACCTACACAGAGCCACAGTCCTCAGGAGTGAAGCTTTATGATACAAACAGCAAAGACATTAGTGAGTCTTATATAAGTGTCATACTTCCTCGATTTCTAGGGGCTTCTCTCATTTCCTACTCATTTTGGTCTATCTCCCACATGGTACAGATCCTGAATCCAGGAAGGTCAAGAAGGAATCATAGTTGGGTTTGGAGGAAATGAGCATGGGATAGTAGCTTAAGCAAGCTGGTCTAAACTTAGAGGGGAAAAGAACTGGTCCATTTCTGTGTTTTTCCTTCAGGTAATCTTTCAGTGCACTTTTATCACTTTGGAGAAAACACATCAATAGCTAAAATTTGAATGCAGTATTTACAGGAAAAGAGCTAAGGTATTTACAGACTGCTTTGGGTTTAGTTCTTGGTATTTAACGCAGAAGGAATATCCTCTCAATTCCACATCCCCCACTCACCAAAACTAAGGGCTTGGACCCAACATTCTACTCAGTAACACAAGAAGTTTATTTGCTTGACTCCTCTAGTCTCATCTCTCTACCAGGATCTGTTGAAATGGCTGTGGCCATGGTTAGTATTAGTAGCTAATGATTCAGATCTCAGTTATCTTTTTGTTATCACTTTCTATACTGAAGACATGGCAAATAACAGGGTTTTGAAAGAAAATGTATTTGAAAAGAAAGTATAAAGTTTAGCTAAGAAAATAAGAACAAAAAGGAAATACATGCTCAGTTTAATGAAAATAATTTTAGTAACATTCTATTTAAATGCTTCTTGAATACACTTGAATGTCTTTTACCATTAATTCTTCAAAATACTAAAATGTAAAAAAACAAACCCTAAAGTGTTACTAAAACAAATATGTCTCTAGTTCTTAATGTGTATTTTGTTAAACACTCATGAACTTTTGATGTTCTGATATAATTAATACTCAGCTAGTAAAACCCTTAAAGTCAGTTTATATTGAAATATATATCTTGTATAGCAATTTGAAAAAGAGAAACTAATTTTGCTTTTTGCAAAATACATGATACTGCAACTTAAAAAAAAACCATAACATTGAATATTTTCCACTTCTCAATTTCTTTACATTGACTAAGAGTCAAGAGATAATGACATACTGGCCACAAGGTGTATAATAAAGCACACCATTTATAGAATAAAATGGCTATTACACAGGGGGAGGGTTAAATAAAGCACATTAGTTGGCCCTCCAAACCATAACATAAATTCTACATTTACAAAAGTCCACCTAATTTTACTTCATAATGACATTTTATGATAAAGTTACATATTTTAGTTTCACAAAATATATTAACATTGCAAATTAAGCATTTATTCAAAAATATTTACTGAGCACCTATGTATGCATCAGGTACTGTTTTAGGCACACAGGACAGGGTGGTAAACAAAACAGACAAAATAATCTGCCCTCACGGAACATGAAGACATACCACAAAGTTGCATGACAAAAATTTTTAAAAATTAAAAAGAGGAATTATTTGTTGATTTTTAGAAGGCCAAGTGCCAAATATCTCTTCACTCCCCATATGTAATATTCTACATAAGAACAAAGAATGGAAATCCAGCCCTGGAATCTCTTACCTTAAATCTAAGCAACCACTTAATGCATAAATGGAGCAAATAAAAGAGGTAAGGAAAAAAAGCATTGAAAGGTTAGTTGGAATTTCAGGATGTGAAGAGAAAGGAAAAAAACAAAGAAAAAACAAGTTAAGCATTCAGCATTAAAAAATAATGTTTCAGTAGATTATAGAAAGAGTGGTCAAAGCAGAATGTGTCATGAATAGGAGGGTTTTTTGATGAAATTATATGACATTGTTTTATTCAAAAACTGTATTAAAGATTTCTTCATATTAGTGACCCCTAAACACTAAAAGTCCAAATAATAGAAAAGACTAGGAGTCCCAAAAGAATAACATTTTACTTGAATTAAGAATTGGAGTGAGAAGGAAATCATGTGTTTATTATATAAGTAGACAAGCACAAATATTAGGTTTTATATGCTAAGTGCCTTTTGTAATTAGATTCTGGCATTACCCTAAAATTTTCTATTAGCAATTATTAGCCTTGAATAAACTTCAAATTATAAAATTTAAAATATTTTATAAAATCAAAATATCAAATTCAAATAGTGCTTATGTCAAAATTCTAGGAAAAATATTTTTTTTAATTTACATTGTATGTTTTCTTTTACCTACATTAAATTTACATTTAACCAATTTCTAGGCATAAAAGTAGGGTATTTTTTCAGTTCAAATTTGTTTATGTGGACATAAATCAACTGGATAAACGATACAGTTTCACACATAGGTAAATACTTATTCGAAGTCACATTCGATAAGTCATTGTCTTTCAAATCACTGAGGAAGATGAAAGCTTTAAGTAACTTAATACTTAGCAGAAGCTCCAAATAGTTTAAGCATAAATAGCAATTTAAATTAAATTTATATGCCCCTCAGTTTTGACGATGGCACTATACATACACAGCAGACACTCCACTACATTTTAGGAAAAAGCCAAAATGTAAAATGGCTACATATCCAAAATCAGTGGAAATATTAATTCACATATACTTTCATCGACACTATTCTCACCCAAAATGTTTAGGTAAAATTATCTTAGAAAGATTCAAAGTACATGGTTGTTCATACATGTTCTTTCTGAAAACTAATGCCAAAGCTTTGCTGATAAATATTTGAGATAAGGCAGATACTTTAAGAATATGCTGAGTAATTTTTTAATCAGTCATATTAAATCATTAAAAGATTAGAAAAATTATACCACACTTATTTGCCCGATCTACTGAGGTAGTCTCATAACTGATTAAGTAAATGCAATTCATTTAAAGATGACTGTTTAAAACTTGAAAATACAGCACTAAGAAGAAGCAAGACGTATAAAATAGTTAAAGTAGTAAGGAATCTTCAACTGGGCCAATATTTGGGCCTCCAGGAAAGAAAAGACAAAAGCTTAATTTTCTAGAGTTAGTTCCATTATGGACTATTGTTTTTAAAAGGTTGACAACAATTATACTTACCTTTACTCCATGTCCAATATCATCTAAAATTGTATAGTCAATAGGTTTTCTAATATAACGAACTGGTCGTTCAAGATTGGCTGGAGCAATAATCTTATGTGTCCTTGAAGTGTTTTTATTGGTAGTCAAAATACCAATCTCTCTTCTTGCAACTTTCTCTTTATGAATATCGACGGTCTGTAAAATATAAACACACACAAAAATGTATAGTTCTATTATCCAGAAAAATCAAAATATAGATGCTCAGAGATTTAACATCATTATTCATATACTTAACCCCAACTGATAAATTTTGTCCTTTTTGGACCTACTGGCTTCCTCCATCCTTAGGCTGACACAAGGATTGGCAAATCATGGCTGGCAGACCCAGCCTGACCCACAACCTGTTTTTTACAACCTGAAGTTTTTGTTTTGTTTTGTTTTAAAACCCAGGAGTACATGTTTTAATGGTTTTTAAAAATCACAAGAAAAATAATGACATGATGTGCGAAAACTATACAGAATTTAAATTTTCGTTTCCATAAATAAAATTTTATTGGTCCATAGCTATTATACTTGCATACATATTTTCACAGTACAGAGGCAAAGATGAGTAGTTAAAACAAAGACTGCATAGCCTGCAAAACCTAAAATATTTATTAGCTGGTCCTTCACAGAAAGTGTGCCAACTGCCAACCCTCAGGTTAAAGCATGTTAATTTTTCCCCAAACTCTATTAATATTTAAACTAACATAATGATTAAGAAAGCGTCAGGTATTTATTTGGTTACATTTTAAAATAACCTATTAGTATAATTTCCATTGGTGTTCAAATACCTTTTTATTTACAAAAAAAAAAAGGAGAGGCCTAAAATATACATACGATGTTAACAGTCATCTTTTTACAAAACAAACAAGAACAAAAAAAACCACTTAAGTTTGCTTTTTTACAAAACAAAAACAAACAACAAAAAAAAACACTTAAGTTTGTTTGTATTTTATCATGACAAATACTTATAAAATATCTCACTAATTTATCCTATTTATTAAATGTTCCCATAGGATAAATGTGTTTGTACTTTGTCTTCTATTTGCTAATAGATGCGGACTTTCTGCACAAACACAGATAACTGATACACTTATACAGCATTTTTCAAACAGCAGGTTTTAATTTAGTGGAATGTGAAGAGCAATGATTTTTAAATAAAAAAGAACAGAAATACTAGACTGTATATATGCATAGTATTTTTTCCTGAAACGTTTATGTATATATAGATATGCAGAATATACAGAAGATATACAGAAATTGTGTATTGGATGCAATGTAAAATATATTTTTTACTGTGCATCACAGTCAAAAAAGTTGGAAAAACCTCACTAAAATTGTTCATATCGCTCACACCATTCCTGGCTCAAGCGGCAATTAACAGACACTAATTCCTCCCCAGTCCTACTTCACTTTCTCCTCTCTGAAAATGGAACCAGGTAATAACACAGGAATGAAAAGACAATAACCATTATGACAGTATTAAATATCACTTTAAGAAACCTGAAAATGGGGCACCTGGGTGGCTCAGTCGGTTAAACATCTGCCTTCAGCTCAGGTCATGATCTCAGGGTCCTGGGATGGAGCCTGATGGACTCTGCCCCTCCCGCTCCCCCTGTTCATGCTTGTGTGCCTTCTCTTCTCTCTCTGAAATAAATAAAATCTTTTTAAAAAGGTAAAAAAAAAAAAAGCTGAGGGGCACCTGGGTGGCTCAATGGGGTAAGCCCCACATTGGGCTCTCTGCTCAGCCTCTCTGCCTGCCTCTCTGCCTACTTGTGATCTCTGTCTCTCTCTGTCAAATAAATAAATAAATAAATAAAATCTTTAAAAAAAAAAAAAGCTGAAAGCTGATTATCTAATCCCTCTAAACTACTCAAGGTATGAAGGGAACCTGAAACAAATTCAAAGCATCCTATTTTAACCAAAAGATTTTAAAAGCAACAGTGTCCATGGGCTTCACAACTAGTATCTAAATGAAGCATCAAATCAAAGAATGGCCAAAGTAGTAACCTTATCATTTTAATATTTCTTTTTAAGGCAAAAATAATCTTTTAGCTTTTTCTGAGCATGTTAAGTAAAAATTACAAAATCTACTTTCCTTTCCTACTACTTGGGAGAGCTGTAAGAGACAAAAAGAAATTTATATATTAGTGATAATACTGGTATTTACTTATTTTTAACTTCAGAGATATAAGAATCTCATTTTGAATAATTTTTAATGAGTCATCCTGACTCATTCAAAACATGGGCTAAGAAGATTTCATACATAGTAAGTTGCTTCAAAATAAACAAAAACCAAAGAAAACATGGTACTTTTTTGGATACCTATTTTTAATAACTGGTCTTCACCATATCAATAAAAGAAAATTTATCGGAGAAGTTAATCTTCTTGAGACATTGTTTCTATTCCAGTTTTTAAGAAATGTAATTATCCTATTTAAAAATGAAACCATAAGGGACGCCTGGATGGCTGTCAGTTAAGCGCCTGCCTTTGGCTCATGTCATGATCTCAGGGTCCTGGGATGGAAGCCCACATCAGGCTCTCTGCTCCGCAGGGAGTCTGCTTCTCCCTCTAACTCTTCCTCCGTGCTCTTTCTCTCAAATAAATAAAATCTTAAAAAAAAAAATCTGAAAGCGAGGCACCTGGGCGGTTCAGTAGGTTAAGCATCTGCCTTAGTCTCAGGTCATGATCCCAGGGTCTTGGGATCGAGCCCCGCATCAGGCTCCCTGTTCAGCAGAAAGCCTGGTTCTCCCTCTACCACTCCCTGTTTGTGTTCCCTCTCTCGCTGTGTCTCTCTCTGTACTAAATAAATAAAATCTTTTAAAAAAATCCTTTTTTAAACATAATTCTTGACAGCATACATATCCATGGAAAATCAAAAGAATTTAGTTTGGTTATATAATATTCCTCGTTGTCTACTCTAAAATAATTCCTACATCTTAGAAAAACTAGACCAGGGTTTCTCAACAGTGACACTCTTGACATTTTGATAATTTTTTGTTGTGGGAAGCTGTCCTGAGTACCATGGAATGTGAAGAAGTATCCCAGTAGACCTGTAGCACTCCCCCGAACCAAGCTGTGATAACCAAAAATGTCTGACATTGCCAAATGTCACCATGGGGGGAAAACTCCCTGCTCCAGACCAGTGATGTAGAGGAAAGACTAATTCACTTGTCCTTAAATTATGCCCTCTCGAATATCAATTGTTTCCAAACTTGTTACAAAGAGTTACTTAAGAGATTAATGTCTCTAGTGTCTGGCTAAATACAGATATTTGGTGTCATTAGCTCTTTAAAAACATCTACAATAATAAAACTAACAAATTGTTAAGATAATCAAAGGGCATAATGTGTATTCTTGTCATCCTACTACCACACTAGGCTGAACTACAGGAGTTCTTGTGAACAAAATCAAATATATATTTAGAAAATAGCTATGGCTTTATTTGGAGTCTGAATAACAGAAAACAATAAAACTATTCCATTAGGAAGAAAGAGAAAGTCTGATCCATAACATTCTGAAATTTTTAGCAATCACCTACTTCAAATTTTTCAAAGCTTTCTCTTGGGGAAAATCATATTCAAATTAGAATAACAGAACGCTCCTCTCTATATATATACCTAACATCCAGCTTCACTTCAGCACTCATCAACTCACAGCCAACTCTTAGTTTTAAAAGAATTCTTATAAAGCTCCTATGATGTTTTTAATTAAAAATATGGCTACCCTGTCTTTCCTAAATCAAATTCGTAGCTTTCACTAATCATTGCATTTGCCTTCCTAACATTCTTTGACATTACAAAACTAGAATGCATTAAAGTTAAATTTTGGAAGAACTAGTTCAACATTGATATTTAGGAAGAATTTTAATAGTAAGAAAAAAGTATTCCAAATTTGTCCTGGATTTCTGAAATAACTAGTTACATAACAAATTTATTCTTATTTAGTAGAGAGCTCAATAACAGTGCTTACCTGTGGCAAGTAAAAAATGTGTTTAACAAGCAAAGACAACCAAAACTAATGCAAGTACACTTCTAATAAACACTACTGTTTTTTGCTACCTGTTAACCAAAAAGCGCACCAAGTAATATCACTGCAACTGTGTGGACTATTCTTATTAACAGATCTTTATTAATCTGTTTCTCTATCCTTCTCATTGCAACTGCCAAGTCTGATCTCACATGCTGCAGGCTCTCCCCGAAACCCCAGATATGCAGTGCTAAACCCAATGCCTCGAAAACACCTCTGACCACCTTGAGATAGTCATACTGGCTCCCAGCTCCCTTGTAAGCCTGAGACCCATTCTCATACCTCCTTCATGGATCCAAGCACGTATACAGGCCACAACAGATACCAAGAAGGTACTGTATAAAGTACTTTGTTTTAGGATTATTCATGCACTTTTGTGTCCCATTAGCACAGATAATTGAGAGTTGACTATACTGCACAGCTACCTCAGATTTCAGTGTAGGGAAAAAATCTGCAAACAGCTACAGTGGATTAACTCAACTAAGTTGAGTGTTTTCAAATATGTTTCCATTTTTTATTGGTAAGTTAATGTTTCAAATAAGTATTTCATTATTTAAATGACAAATATGCTTTAAATTATTCATGTTGCATAAAACAAATTAGTTACTACTAAATGGTAATTTTCAGTTATTCTTTTTTTTTTTAAGGATTTTATTTATTTATTTGACAGAGAGATTACAAGTAGGCAGAGAGGCAGGAAGAGAGATGGGGAAGCAGGCTCCCCACTGAGCAGAGAGCCCAATGGGGGGCTTGATCCCAGGACCCTGAGATCATGACCTGAGCTGAAGGCAGAGGCTTTAACCCACTGAGCCACCCAGGCACCCCTCAGTTACTCATTTTTTAATAAACTGATATAAACTATACATAAAAAGTTAATTTAAGAACTGTATAAATCCTATTTTTATGCATAATTACATATTGATAATCTTTAGTAAAATTTCCTGAATTTAAAATTGAATTTTAGGGACACCTGGGTGGCTCAGTCAGTTAAGTGGCTGCCTTCAGCTCAGGTCATGATCCCAGGGTCCTGGAATCGAGTCCCGAATTGGGCTCCTTGCTTAGCGGGGAGCCTGCTTTTCTCTCTGCCTCTGCCTGCCACTCTGCCTGCTTATGCTCTCTCTCTCTCTGATGAATAAAATTTAAAAAAAAATTAAATTAAATTAAATTAAAATTGAATTTTGGGGGCACTTGGGTGGCTCAGTCGGTTAAGTGTCTGCCTTCAGCTCAGGTCATGGTCCCAGGGTCCTGAGATTGAGCCCTATGTCTGGCTCCCTGTTCAGCGAGAAGCCTGCTTCTCCCTCTCCCTCTGCCACTCCCCCTACTTGGGTTCTTTCACTCTCTCTCTGTCAAATGAATGGATAAAAATCTAAAAAAAAAATTTTTTTCAAGAAGAAAGTATTAGAATCATTTATTTAAAAATAAATAAAGTAGGGGCACCTGGGTGGCTCAGTGGGTTAAAGCCTTTGCCTTTGGCTCAGGTCATGATCCAGCATCCTGGGATGGAGCCCCATATTGGGCTCTCTGCTCAGCAGGGAGCCTGCTTCCCCTCTCTCTCTCTGCCTGCCTCTCTGCCTACTTGTGATCTCTGTCTGTCAAATAAATAAACAGAATCTTTAAAAAAATAAAATAAAATAAATCTTAAAAAAAAAATCTGCCATTCTTGGGGCACCTGCCTGGCTAAGTGGAGCATGATCTCAGGGTTGTAAGTGCGAGCCCCACAATGGGTGTAAGAGATTACTTAAAAATAAAAATCTTAAAAATAATAATAATAATACTAATAAAATTGCCACCCTTAAAATAACTAAGGTAATCCACATCAAGAACCTATCCTAATACTTCTGATGGTAAGTGTGGTATAAATTAGTACACTACTTAATGGTACATTATCCATTTACTACAAAAAAAGTCTGACACTAAATAGTAGTAATCAATTCTATCCTGTTTGAAATTTAGAGAAGAAGTTACTACTCTGTTGTGTTGAACACAACACAACTATGTATGTTCCTAACACAGCTTTAGGATACATAACTGGTAGAGTCAATGGAATTCCCATCCTCAGATTCTAATTCAGAATAATTTAGGAAATAACTGTTACATCAGAGTGATAGAAGGTTGAGGTAGTGGGGCACAGACTGAGGTACATAGCAAAGCCAGAATAGAAAGAAAAAAGGCAAAAGTTCATTTGTGAGAATCTCAAAAGAAAAAAGAATTCAAAATGGAAGATAACTCAGAAATCATCTAATCAGTCCTACCATTTTACAGATGAGAAAACTGAAGTTCAAGTCAGT
>JAPYYJ010003824.1:0-11107 GCA_028533885.1 Nasua narica
GTGGCCAGGCCACCTTGGGCAACATCTACTCTCACCTTGAACCCCCTTGAAACAGAACTCAGCATTTGATGTGTTCCTCAAAACAGACCCACAATGCACTCACAGAAGAGAATTTACTGAAGATTTGGTGGAGGGAAGGGAGAAAGGATTGGCCTCACATACCACAAAGCAAAGACTTCTTCAGTTCCTAAGGGGTTTCTGGCTTCCCTTCAGAATCCTCTTCCAGTCATCTCCCTCATGACTCCCTGCTGCCTTCCCCAAACAGCCCTGAAAGCCCTGTTTTGCTGCCCCAAGTGCTTCAGGTCTTCCCCGGTGTAATACGTCACTCTACAAAATGGATCCTAAGAGTTAGCCAACTGCAATCACCTACGGCTCCTGAGCAAGTCCTCTGGGGGCCCCACAACATCCTTCTCGCACAGTCTACACAGACATATGAGCTCTTGTTAGCCAACCTCCATGCTGCTCCCCGCTCGGTGATCAAGCCCTTGGAAAGTCCCCTCTCCCACAAATTAAAATGGCCTCAAAATCTCTGCTTCATTCTTCCAGAATACCTGCTCCTAGTGCCTGAACCTGCGTTTAAGAAGTCCAGCTATCCTGAGGGCACAAGCTGGAAGTACCACAGCAGAAATCTCATTGAGAGGCTTGGGACTGTGTGATGAGCGAATGAACCGCCCAGGCGGCCCTAGCTGATCCAGTCCCAGCCATCTGAGTCACTCCAGCTGAGGGCCCAGATGTGGCATGGAGCAAAGACAAACGCTGCCCGAACTGTAGATTCCTGAGAAATTCCTGTTGCCAGTAATTAGGCCAGTAATTGTGGGGATAGCTGGTTATACAATAACAGATAACAAGAGTATCCTACTACTGAACCGCTAGCTCACTGGGAAAGCCAGGAAAACACCGCTTCTTGAGGCTGTTGACACAGGACATACCTTGGGAGATCCTACTGTCCCATGAGTCCCAAGTCAGCTCCAGAGCCCCTAGACTGAAGACAGCCCTATCTTCCTGCCTCTTCATAACCCTCTTTCCCCATCACCCCTTCTGCAACCTTCACTGGCCCTATGAAAAGTCACACTCCCTGCTTAGGATCCCCAGTGGATTTCATGGCTCCCAGAATAAAATCCAAACTTCTTACTCCTTTGGACAATGTAGCCTCTGCCTAAGGGTATAACCTCATCTCAAGGATTCTCCTCCACACTTTCTCTGCCCACCACACCCCACCCCGCCGGCTTCCTTCAGTTCCTCCAACAGACCAAACTTCCACTGCAGGGCCTTTGCCCTCACTGTTTCTTATCTAGATATTCTTTCCACACTATTTTCAGGGGGGGGGGGGGCGCTCTTTTTGCTCATCTGAATTGGTCTCTCCCAGCTTCAATGATACCTCTTCCAAAGAGGCTATTTCTGAGTTACCCTCTAAACAAGAATCCCAGTATCTCAGTCCTTATTTTTGTTATAGCACTTATCTTAGCTCCAAAAACATTTTAAAAGTCTACCCATTGACCTACTTGCTTCTAGACAATCAGCCCCACGAGAATGGAAGCTCCAAGAGGTGGGGGACTAGATCTATCTTGTTGATAGCACACACGAGTGTGCCTCACTCATAGTAGGTGCTTAATAGACACTTCTGGGATGTTAATGCCAATAACTATTCTTGCACTTGCATGCATGGAAGCTTTCAAATATCCACCAGAACCTTCTTGCCAAGATTTCTCCTGCTTGTAAAGTCCTGTGACTGTCAAACACCATAAATAGATTGTATTTCTAGATTCCACCGAGTCTAGAAGAAAAAGAGTTTTCTAGTTCTTACAAAACCAGCGTTAACTTTTAACTTTTTATTATAGACGATTTCAAACATACACAAAAATAAGGAAAAAGGTTTAATGCACTCATGCAAATTCCGCCACCAGTTTCAACAAATATCAACTGATAGCCAGTCGTGTTGCATTTATTCCATCTCCCACTGCCTCCCATATTTTGAAGCAAATCCCAGATATCACATCGTTTCATCTGTAAATAGTTCAGTATGTATCTGAATACTCTTTTTTTTTTTTTTTTTTTTTTAAGAAAAAACAACCGCAATAAGCTGGTCACATCTAAAAGTTACTTAACATCAGTCAGTGTTCAAATTTCCAATTGTCTCATAAATGTCAAAAATAGCGTGGTTATCTCTTTGTGTCTCTCTTTTTCTTCTTTCCAGTTTGTTTAAGTCAGGATCCAAATAAGGCCCACACATATGTTTGGCAGATGTGTCTTTTAAGTCTCTTTAATCTTAGAGTCTCCTTCTACCTCCATCTGTTTCTCTGTCTGTCTGACTCTCTCTCTCTCTCTCTCTCTCTCTCTCTCTCATTGAAATTTATTTGTTGAAGAAACCAGAGTGATTGTCCTCCGGAGTTTCCTATGTATTAGTCTGCTTGGGCTGCCATACAAAGTAGCCTGGACTAGGTGGTTTAAATAACAGAAATTTATTTTCTGACAATTCTGGAGGCTACAAGTCCAAGGTTAAGGTGTTGGCAGGGTTGGTTTTTGGTGGGGTATCTCTTCCTGACTTGTAGGCAGCCACCATTTCACTGTCTCCTCATATGATTTTCCCTCTCCTTGTATGTACTTGGAGAAAGAGAAGGGTCTCTGATGTCTCTTTTTTTTCCTTATAAGGATTCAGGTATTATTGGATTAGGGCCCCACCCTTACAGTCTCATTTGACCTTAATTACTTCCTTACATGCCTTATCCCCCAATATAGGCACATTTGGGGTTAGAACTTCAATATATGAATATGAGGGGTAGGAGGAACATAATCCAGTCCAAAATACATACAGTCTGGATTTGGTTGATTGCATCCCCATGGTGTCATTTAACATGTTCTTTTGTCCTCTGTATTTTCTGTATTTTTTTTTTCTTTTGGAGAGAGAGAGATAGCATGAGTAGAAGGAGAGACAGAAGGAAAGGGAGAAACGGACTCCCCACCAAGCAGGGAACCTGATGCAGGACTCAATCCCAGGACCCAGGGATCATGACCTGAGCTAAAGGCAGACACTTAGCCTACTGAGCCACCCAGGCACCCCAATTTTCTGTATCTTTTGATAAGATGATTTCATAGTGGTACTGTATACCTCCATCTATAATAGCAGTTTATATAACTGAAACCCATATTTATTAATAGGCTTATACTTTAATTATCCAAAAATGGAATTCAATTCCTCAAAGCAGTCAAAATACAGAGTATATTTTCTTATCAAACCCTATCAAATATTTCAAAGATAAAATCATAAAACTCAATGAAGAGAGCTAATATTTAATGAGCACTATGTGCCAGACACTTTACCCCTACTCTTCAGAACAATTTTGTCATGTGGGAATATTGTTTCTTGCTTTTGCCAATTGGAAAAAATAAGATTTTAGGAAATCTTCTTAAACTGACTTTTTAAAACATTTTCTCAAATATTTGGTCAAATATTTCCAAGTCACCAAGTGACTTGAATTCACTTTTGAAAAAGCTTTAGATGGGATTGGGTGAGGCATTAACTTATGAGAGTTCTCCCTGGGAGGGCTAGAATAGGTTGCTAATTAATATTCACCAAGTTAGTAATATCAAGTTTCACCACAGTGGCTCAATCCATGGTGAGACTAAAATGGAAAATTCATGTGGATGACTAGACTCACCTCACCCCATTATATTTCCTATTATTTGTTTGAATTCTCACTACATATGCTTCTTGCTACGTTTACATATATTCACCCATTTTTGATTAAAAATCTTCATTTGGCTGGACGTTAGCCCTGCAGAATTTTTTTTTTAATTTTGTTTTTATATGAGGATGACTGTATATGGGATTCTATAATCCATTTTGTGGATTAACTCAATCAGTCTTTACAACAAACTATCAGGTAGGTATTTTTATTATTCCTATTTTATAGAGGAGAAAAATGAGGGTCAGAGAAAAGTAACTTGTCCGAGGTCACCCAGCCAGTGAGCTGTGGCATTTAGATTTGGATCCAAACAATCTGGCTCCAGAGTCTGTTCTCACAAGGTCAGAGGCTTTCTGTGAACTCAGAGCTTTCTCTAATGTGCAAATGTCAAACGCGTGGCCCTCACAGACCATTGTTCTTCAGGGGGCCACTGAGCCACAGGCGCCATGATACAATATCTAACTCACCACCGCCTCTCTCAGTCTGAAACTTCTTGTTCTCCATCAACCAGGCAAGGCATATGTTCAGTTTCACACCAGAGCGATTCCAATTCCTGAAAACCAGCTTGCACATCCAGTAAGGTCACTCTCAAGCACACCAGGACCCTCCTGGAGGCCAGTCTTCCATTTTCCTCACAACAAGGAAGCCTCTTTGGAAAAAAGAACTTTGGGTCAGAAAACTCAGAGCCAAGGGAGTGAATGATGCAAGATGGAAAAGTGAGGCCAGGCGAGCAGAATTGAAGTGGGGAGGAGGGAGGAGCCTGCCTAGCGCTCAGGGTGTGAAGGAAAGAACCGGTGTGGTAATATGCCGGCTGTCCTTGGCCTGTGCCCACCCTCCAGCATACCTTCTCCACCTTTCTCTGCCTTGCTGTGTACTCAGGGAGGCTGATCCCAGGGGGTGCCTCGGCCGGCCTCCCTCACCAGCTGGCTTCTGACTGATAACGAGAAACACTCGCGGGAGATGGGGAAGTGGGAGGAGACAGGATGCAGCTCTGTACCTTGTGTGGCCTTGGCTGTGGCCCTCCCCAGCTCCAGCTCCTCGAAGGCTCCAGCTCCCACAACCTCTGGTAAGACTCTCTGCCTTGTGCCTTGTGGGCTTACAAGGGTGCTAAGGGCTTCCCGTTGGTCTCTGAGTTTGCCTCAACGTGCTGTGGGTTCCCTTGACCTGAATCGCACCTCAATAAGCAGTTCACTCCTTAAAGTCTTTTCAGTTGTACCATCCGGGTCAAGTCGCTTTCGTGCTGGGATTCAGGCACCCGAGTGCGCACGTGGGCAGAGCAAGGGTGAGTCCGAAGAACAAGAAAGGGCAGAGGTGGGAGTGGGAGTGGGAGGGGCAGGGGCGGGAGTGTTTGAGAACTGGCCCTGCACTGAAGTGTAAATGCCAGATACTCGCAGACGGTGCTGGCAGGGCCCAGCAGGTGATTTTAAGAGGACTTATTTACCATCCACCCCTTTGGGTCGCCGGGTGAAGCCCTTCCTTCCCTATGAGAGTGATAACCCAAGCCCTTTACAGTCTTCACTGTGGCGGGCTGGGGCACCATGACTCTACAACAGAGCTGGAGGAATCCTCATATATGCTTTTGCTTTTGTTTTTGCAAACATTGTAATGTACCCTTTCTAGTGTAGGAGTTAGATGTTCCTCTGCCTCAGTTCAGACCTTGGCTCTACCCCCTTGCTAGCCGTGTGACCTTGAATAAATAGGTAATCCCTCTAGCCTCCATGTTCTCATCTGTAAAATGGGGATAATAATGGGTTTGGGGCAAACACTAAGTGACCTACTATGTATAAATCTCTTAGCACAATGCCTGACACCAGCAAAGGCTCAAAAAGTGGCATTATCTCCACTTATGCAGCCACATGACCCTGGGCAGTTCACCTCAGCTTTCTGTGCCTCTGTTTCCTCTTCTATAAATTGGAATAATAACATGGATGTCCTGGAGTGTAAGAAGATCAAGATGAAGAAAATGTCAATGATAGCATTCTAGAAACTATAAAGCATCTTATGAATGCAAAGTCTTGTAAAATAGATATAATGAGGGGCGCCTGGGTGGCTCAGTGGGTTAAAGCCTCTGTCTTCGGCTCAGGTCATGATCCCAGGGTCCTGGGATGGAGGCTCTCTGCTCAGCAGGGAGCCTGCTTCCCCCTCTCTCTCTGCCTGCCTCTCTGCCTACTTGTGATCTCTCTCTCTGTCGAATAAATAAATAAAATCTAAAAAAAATAGATATAATGATTATTATCACAATTAAAAAAATAGCGAGGGCCCCTAAGAAATGTTTCAGTAAGTCTTCACACCATTATCCATAATGAGATGGAGGAGTAAATTCAACAATAAGGCCCATGAGAAGGTCTTAGATAAAGAACAAATTACTTTAAAAGAAAAAAAAAAAAAAGGTTAAGAAAAGTTCTGAGAAGTGGATTTGGTTTAATTTTGAGACTAATAGTTTAAAAGTACCTCCTAAAAAGGAATTTCAATATAGTATCCAAATTCACTGATCATCAAGCCAAGTATGAACAGTGACTAAAATACACTGGATCAGATGCACTGAAATGAGTAAGTCACCCCAGGAGAAACCCTAGAGGAGTTCCCCCACTTCCCCTACAACACAGAGTGGACCACTCGCCTCCTCGGGGCAGCATACCTCCCTACGCATACCCAGAAGGCAGATAGCCACCGGCTAGGGCCCAGGGCCATGACATGATTTTGGAAAATTAGACTCTCAAACTAGACTACTTTTGTTTTCCTGCCTTTCATTGTCTTCCTTTCCCTTCATAATAATAAAAGCGTTGACTTTGTGGTAAGGGTTTAACATCTCAATACTCAAAATACTGCGTGTGAACCAGCATTGTCAGCATTTCCTGGAACTTGTTAGAAATTTTCAACCTTGAGGGGCACCTGAGTGGCTTAGTCAGTTAAGCGTCTGCTTTAGGCTCAGGTCATGATCCCCGAATCCTGGGATCGAGTCCCACCTCTGGCTCTCTGCTCAGCAAGGAGCCGGTTTCTCCCTCTTCTTCTGCCTGCCGGTCTGCCTGCTTGTGTTCTCTCTCTTTCTCCCTGTATAAATAAATTGAAAAAAAGAAGAAGAAATATTCAATCTTATTCAATCTTGGGCCCCACCCCAGACCTGTTGAGTCAGAATCTTAATTGTAACATGATCCTCAGGTGATTCATGGGCTCGTTAAAGTATGGGAAGCACTGTTTTAATCTTTCTGAACCTTATACTTACCTTGCAAGGTTATTGTGAGGAGTAAATGTATTTAAAGAGCCTGATGGTGGGTATTGACGAGGGCACGTTGGAGCACTGGGTGTGGTGCATGAACAATTAATCTTGTAACACTGAAAAAATAAAATAAAAGTATTTAGGGGAAAAACAAAGTCCTAGGCGAGTCCTAGGTGCTAACTACATTATCATCTTTACCCGGCATCTGACCCTATCATGCCTCTGAGGCCGGCTCCATGAGCCTGAGCCCTTCTCCTTGGCCTGGGCTTCTGAAAGCTGACCTTAACTTGCTTACTCAGACTCTGCCACTGCACCGGTGCCCCAGCCTGACATCAACTCTTTCCTTGGAGTCCCTGGCAGACTCGCTGGGGCCTGTTGCTCTACTTCTCAGCACTCCCCGCTGACCTAGACTGTCCTAGACTCATCCCTGCCTTCCCCGAGCCCCACCTCTCTTGGCCTGTCCCTACGTTTGGATACCAAAACCCCCACAGCAGCACTTATTTTAGTCATGTTGCCATTACTCAAAATGGCCTTGGAAATGCTCCTTGGAATTTGTCTTCACAACCTCACACGAAACCTGGACCAGCATAGGCACTAACTAAATATTCCTTACGGGAATGAATGAGGAACAAATCTTCATACTGGGCCACAGTGTTAGGGTTTATATCTCTGGGGGATCCGGTCTCTTTGCTTTTCTTTTTTCTCACTTCTCTTTGCCATTCAAAAAGTGTGATGCAGGGCGCCTGGGTGGCTCAGTTGGTTGGGCAACTGCCTTTGGCTCAGGTCATGATCCCGGAGTCCCGGGATCGAGTCCCATGTCAGGCTCCCGGCTCTGCGGGAAGTCTGGTTCTCCCTCTGACCTTCTCCTCTCTCATTCTCTCTCTCTCTCTCTCAAATACATAAATAAATAAATCTTTAAAAAAAAAAAGTGTGATGCAGAAGGCTGAGATTCAATGTTGACCCACGAAGTAAGGGCCAATGAGAATGTCTGACTCGTTAGGATTGTAGACCTCAATTCTCCATGCAAGGGAGCCCTCGTGGCCCCACAGGGTCCAGCCCTGCTCACTGTGATTCCACACTGGAGCGTGAGGCCAGAGAAAATAGTGTCTGGTCCTGGCCTGGCCCTCTGTATTTAGATGGCTCTGGGTTATCAGAGTCCCCTCCAAATCTCCTTCACCAGCCAGTACATGTGTTGCCCAGCTGCTGCGAGTGGAAGGGCCGGAAGCTTCCACCTGTGACCTTCCTTGGACAATTGCTATTGGATAAGCCATCTTACCTAGAAAATTTGGGGATATGTCATCCCTACTCTCACCCTAAGCAACCAATGACTGATGGATACAGGGGTATAAAGCCCGGTCCCCTTGCTTCAAGGTGGGATAACTCTGTAATGCCGTTTACATTGCAGAGTCCCCACGGCACAGGCCAAGGCAGGAATTTACCTGAGACCACATCCCTGACTGGCCCATTTCTCTGCGTGTCATGCTTCCCTCACGCCCTTACAAGTTTATTTCCAGGGCTGCTTTCAATAAATTGTGTGCACCTAAAACTCTCAGGCTCTGCTTCCTGGAAAACGGACCTAAATCAGTGCTCTGTGGGTGAGTGGCAGGATGAGGTTTCTGGGTTCAGGATCCTGAGGGCTCACGAAACACCATCTTGACACCAGCCCAATATGACTTACACTAGCATCTCCTCCACTCCCAGTAGCCCATGGAGGCCCCAGAGCCAAGTCTAAGGGAAAGGGATGAGGGCCTAGAGCTGTGGTGTCCAAAACGGTAGCCACTAGCTACATGTGACTGCTGAACACTTGAAATTGGGCTCATGCAACTGAAAAACCGAACAGTTAATTTCACGTAATTTTAATTTAAAAAATTGATACTTACTTCAATTATTAGAAAACTATTAAGGATGTTTGTAACAACTTGAGTGTGTAAATCTACATTTTCTCAAAATTTTATGAAATCTAGAATTCCAATGAAAATCCAGCATCCAAATTGAGAGGTGCTATATGTATAAAAAAATGTACATTGGGTTTCAGTATAAACTTCCATATGGAAGTTTACTTCCATATGGAAGTTTAATACTTCCATAGATGAAGTATTAAAAGATAACATAAAAGATACCATTGATATTTTTAATGCTGGTTATGTTTTAAAATAATATTTACCTTGTTAAATAAGATGTTATTAAACTTTTCAAAATATGGCTACAAAAAATTTTAAATTTAAAAAAATTTAAATTTAAAAAAATTATTTAAATTAAATTAAGATTCAAAAATCTTAAATTAAGAATATGCACTAATTACACATGTAATAAGAATTAATGTGAGGACCAGAAAAAGTACTAGAGCCCAAATTGGAATGTGACCAACAAGGGACTTATAAATGCTAAGCCCCAGAGACGTTAAGATGTATCTCAGTTGCTGATATAGCCTCTCAGGAAATTCTCATGTCTCAAGTGGGGTTCCCCAGAAACAGACATTGAAATGAGGCTTAATGTGCAAAGCATTTTATTAAGAAAGTGCTCCCAGGAGAAGCTGGTGGGACGTGGACAGGATAGGGATACCAGGGAAAGTTCAGCATGTGTGATTTCAGCAGTCCTGGTCTCTCTCCAATTTGTCTTCTGGTTTTCAGAATATTCTCTACACGGTTTCCCCTTAGGTCACCATCAAGCCAGGAAAACCCGGCTGGTAAGGGCTCCATGCCCTCTACCTGGCTAAAAGTGAAGCAATTCTACTTTTATTTGTATTACGTATTGGGCTTCCATATGTGTTTTTGCTTAACCATAGGTCTCCGCAGCTAAAAGAAAGCCTTGAGAACTACCATGATAAACCATGGTCAAAATAAGCGTATTCGTTTTTTGTCACTGCATAACAAATCACCAAAAACTTAGACCCTTAATATAATACACGCTTTTTTTCTCAGTCTCTGTAGGTCAGAAGTCCAGGCACAGCTAAGCTCAGAGTCTCATAAGGCTGCCATCCAGGTGTTGGCAGAGGCTATGGTCTCATCAGAGCCTTGACTGGAGAAAGATCTGCTTCTAGGCTCCTTCAGGCTGTTGGCAGAATTGATCTCCTTGTAGTTGTAGCACTAGGGCCTGTTTTCAGCCTGACAGTGGGAGCTGCTGTCAGCAAATATGGGCCACTCAAAGTTTCTTGCAATGTGACCCCCTTCCTAGGCCCTCTTGTAGGATGCATCTTACTCCTCCAAGACCTATTGGAGTCTCTCTAGTGCATTCTAGCAAAACAGAGCTATATATGTACATGATAACATAATTGTGAGAGTGACATATAATAACATAATCATAAGAGTGACACGCTTGCCATATTCTAGGGTGAGTTCCTAGTCCCACCCACACTCAAAGGGAGGAGATTATACAGGGCATAAAAATGGAGCCGTACTAGGATCTGTCCACCATAACGGTTATGGAGGGAGGATGTTTCATTGGAGGCCTCTCTGTAAAGCCTTGCTATGTAGGACAAAGCATTGCTACATTTCTAATTCTTCCATTCACACCAACCTGGTCTTAAGCAAGCAAAGAAGGTCTTTCCCATGCAGACCCTAAGTGATTTTGATCTATTCCCTTGCTTTCTAACCTCTTGTATCTGTGTGCATTTTGACAACACATTTTCAACCAGAGTTCCCCCTGGCTGGTTACATAGCCCTGTCTCTGTATTCTTACAGCTATTGCCTGTGGTCCCACACCTAATACCCTTTTTTCAGTTCATTTCCCGGCTCAGTTGTCATATATTAAATCAAAACTGTCATGTAGGGAAAAACTACAGCTCACTGGATCAAACAAAGTACATTATAATTATTAAATAAGCAAATATTGGTTAAATTTCTTCAGATAAGAAGAAGCTATTTTAGATGAACTGTACGTGACTACCTTGATAAATTCGACATCATTTAGATTTTTAGTTTAGCCTTATAGCAATTTTTGAAGAACATCTAGGGGATACCAGCTTTAGGGGGAATTTGGCCAGCATTACTAAGAGTCACATTTTGCTGAAAGCTTGCTGAATTTAGAGCTCACATTTTATGTAAAACTTGAAGACTTTGATGCTTAAAAGCTCCAATTTATTATCTCTCTAAGGTCTTAAAATGTCATGATATTTTATTTCACTAATGAAAACAGTTAATAGTAAACATAAGGGAATAAAACAAAAACATGTTATTCATCAAGCATTATCAGGAAAAAAAAAAAAAAA
>JAPYYJ010003825.1:0-11106 GCA_028533885.1 Nasua narica
ATTCTGTTACTGTTTTCTAGTTTGATTGCATTGTGGCTAGAGACAGAGTCTGTATAACTTAAACCTTTGAAATTTTGAGACGTACTTTCTGACCCGGTATACATCAAATTTTTTTTAAAGGTTAACTTGTGGTTAAAAGAGTATAATTCACAATCACTGTAGCATCTATATAAATATGCATCCATTGAGTCACTTCTCTTAATTCTTCAAATATTTTATATTAATTTATATTAATTTTTTCAGTCTAATTGTTCTATCAGTTGTTGAGAGTAGTATGTTAAAACCTCTCGTAATTGTGGACTTACCAAATTTCTCTTTCTGGTTCTGTTCAATTTCGCATTATATAAAATACATGAATGTGCTTATAAATGCAAAATTGGATATCCATTTGACATATTGAAGTTTTTATCATTGTAAAGTGACTCCCTTTATATCCAATAATGTCTTTGTCTTGAGGTTTATTTCTTAAGTATGTGTGTGGTATAAGTTTTTCATTGGTTTATATTTAGTGTATATATATCCTCATGTTATAGATACCATTTGTAAACAGCCTGTAGTTGGACTCCCCCAGCCCTCATATAATAGTATTTGTCTTTTTATTCGACTACTTAGTCCATTTATACTTAATGTAATATTAATCTGGATTGTATCTACCAATTTATTTTGTACTTTCTATGTGTAGCAGATATTTTCTTATATTTTGCTTAAGTGTTTCTCATTTTGCTTAAGCATTTTATGTATTTATTCTGTTTCTCCCTCTACTCATCTGTAGCTATATATTCTATTTCTTTTCATTTACAGGTTAACTTAGACATCACATCATATGTAACTTTTTAAAGTTAAATCAATAACCTATTGTCCTCCTGGATTATAAAACATTAAGACTCTTCAATTTCATTAACCTGCCCCAACCACATCATGTGGTAGTGTTCTTTATTTTAATTTTAAACCTGAAGAATTGTTTTATGTAGTAATTTCCATTTTTCTATACCTAAATATTTACCATTTGGCTTACATATTTCCTGTGTCTTACACTTCCACAGTTTGGGGATCTCTTTATGCCTAAAATACATGTTTTGTGAATGTCTAATAGGAAGGTCTCAGTTTTTTCTTGAATGAAAATGAACGTTATTCTTGAATAAACTTTTGCTGGGCATAGTATATATGTTGATTTGATGCACCTATGTATTAGGAAAATGATTACCATTAGAGCATTTACCATTTTCTTTTTGTGGTGAGAACAACTCAGATCTACTCTCTTAGCAACTTTCAAGTATAGAATACTAAAATCTAAACTAAGATCACCATGCTGCATATTAGGTGTTAACTAAAATCACCATGCTGTACATTAGGTTCCCAGATTTTCTTAAAAATTGGATATTTGTACTCCTTGACCAACATCTCCCCATTTCTCTCACCTTGAAAAATATTTACTACTCAACTTTTGTTTATATATGGTCTTGTAAAATCTTAAAGTAAATGCATGTAATTTTATGTAAATAGTATTGTTATATATCATTTCTTAATTTACTCAGCAGTTCTTGAGATCTATATTCTTTGCTCTCGTACTCGTGTTATGCATCCATTACACTTTGCCCGTACCCTCTCTGTGATAGATACCAATAACTTTGAATTCCATATTATCACCAACAGTGATGGACACCGTTCTATCCACTTTTAATGCACCTGAATGAGATTAATTGCTCTCTTGAATGGTATGATTATAAATTCCTACAAGAAAATGCAAAGTGTCCTAAATTTCTGTACCTCCACTAATAGTTGGCATTACGTGGCTTTCTTATTTTTATCAGTCTAGTAGGGCAAATTGATGCTTCATGTTTTTACATTTCCATTCTCTGATAACTAAGCTAGACATCTCTTCATAATGCTTCTGTGTCTTTTGGGCTTCCTTTTATGTAAGTTGCCCTTTCATATATCTTGCACTCTTTTTCACTAAGGTTACTATCTTCTCTTGCTTTGTTTGGAAGAAGAAATTTTCAATACTACAATCTGTTTTTCCTTACTAAAAATGTATAGTTTCTTTACGGAGCAGAATTGCTCAATTTTAATATAATGCAATTATTTAGGTTTGTTTGCTTTTTTCCCCCTTAGATGACCAAGATATTCTATTTTCTTAAGTTTAGACTTATGTCTTATACACCAAAATCTTTTATTTAGGTAGGGTTCTCATTTTCATATGGCTTTAGTAATGATCGAGGTGTTAAAATCATTTAGTGAACCAATATCTTTTGTATTATCTCTAAATAATTTTTATTGTCCCCCTTGCATTAAAATGCTTTCTCTGTCAAATATTAAGTTCCCATATAAATCTGGGTGAATCTCTAGCATGTCTCTAGAGTTTTGTAGGTCCATTTGTCTGGATTCTTACACTAATACCATCTTTTTTTTTAAGATTTTATTTATTTGACAGCGATCACAAGTAGGCAGAGAGGCAGGTGGGGGGGGGGCCGCGGGGAATAGGCTCCCTGCTGAGCAGAGAGCCCAATGTGGGGCTCGATCCCAGGACCCTGAGATCATGACCTGAGCCAAAGGCAGAGGCTTTAACCAACTGAGCCACCCAGGCACCCCCCCATCTTTTTTTATTACTGTAATTTCATAGCAGATCTTGATATCTAACAGGGAAAGTTGATTCTCTACTCTTTTTAAAGATTTATTTAGAGTGAGTTGGAGGAGGGAGGGTAAAGGGAGAGGGAGGGAGAATCCTCAAGCAGACTCCCTGCTGAGCACAGCTCCCAATCTGGGTTTCAATTCCAGGACCCTGAGACCATGACCTGAGCTGAAATCAAGAGCTGGATGCCCCCCGGGTGCCCCTCTATTTACTCTTCTTTAAGGCTGACATAGTTGTTCAAAGAACTTTGATACTTATATAAATTTTATTTTCCAGCTTTACAGAAATTTAATTGACAAATTGAATAAGTTTAAGATGTATAATATGATGTGTGTATTGCCAAAGGAGTACCACAATAAGGTCAATACATGTCACTTCACGTTAAAATATTGCAATATTTTTAGTAAAAAAAAATTTTTTATTTGAGACACACAGAGAGCGCACATGCATGAGAAGGGAGAGGTCAGAGGGAAAAGCAGGCTCCCCGCAGAGCAGGGAGCCCGATGCAGGACTTGATCCCGGGACTCCAGGACCATGACCTGAGCCGAAGGCAGCCACCCAACCAACTGAGCCACCCAGGCGCCCGTGAAAAATTTTAAGATAAACTCTTCTAGCTACTTTCATGTATACAATATAGTATTGTTAACTATTACTCATCATGCTATACATTACATTTCCAAAACTTGTGTTGTAACATGAAGTATATACACTTGACCACTTTCACCCATTATTCCCCTACCCCTATCATTAGAAACCAAGTGTACTTTCTTTCTAGGAGGTCAGTTTTTTAGATTTCATATATATCATATAGTGATAGAAATCATACAATATTTGTCTTTCTGACTTAGCATAGTGTCTTCGGGTCCATCGGTGCTGTTACACATGCCAAGATTTCCATCTTTTAATGACTGGATAATACCCCATAGTGTGTACATACCATGTATTCCTTTTGCATCATTCATCTGTCAGTGGATACTTACATTGTTTCCATGTCTTGGCTATTAATGTTACAGTGAACAGGGTGCAGATATCTCTTAAAATGATTTCCTTTCCTATGGATATATATCCAAAAGTGACTTGTTGGACCATTTTCTATAACTTTAGAGTAACTAGATCAGGTTATTTAAGTTCACTGAAATTTTGATAGGGATTGCATTAAATCCATAGATTAACTTGAAGAGGGTTGACATTTTTTAAATATTTATTTGACAGATGACAAGCAGGCGGAGAGGCAGGCAGAAAGAGGGGGGGAAGCAGGCTTCCCACTGAGCAGAGAGCCTGATGCAGGGGTTGATCCCAGGACTCCAGGATCATGACCTCAGCCGAAGACAGAGGCTCCAACCCACTGAGCCACCCAGGTGCCTGGAGGGTTGACATTTTTAAGATAGTTAATTATCTTGGGATGCCTACCTGGCTCAGTTGAAGAGCATATGACTCTTGACCTCAGCATTGTGAGTTTGAGCCCCACATTGGGTGTAAAGATTACTTAAAAAATTAAATTGAAAAAATATATATTTAATCATCTTACACTATACAAAATGTGTCCATTGATTTGTATCATTGGGTGTGTCATTTATAGAGTTCTAAAGTTTTCTCCTAGATTAATTCCTATATATTCATAGTTTTGTTGTTACTCTCTTTTAAATAATTATGTTACAGTGAAAATGTACCATTGGTTATTCTGTATCAAACTTTCAAAATTCTTGAGACCTACCAGTTTATTAGTTGATTCTTTTGGTCATTTTTTTTTTTTAAATTTCAGTGTAGTTAACATATGTGTTATAGTACTTTCAGGTATATAATATAGAGATGAACAATTCCATTAATCCCCATCACCTATTTCACCCATCCCCCCCACCTCCCCTCTAGCAACCATCAGTTCTCTGTAGTTAAGAATGTTTCTTGGTTTGTCTCTTTTCCCCCTTTGTTCATTTGTTTTCTTTCTTAAATTCTACATATGAGTAAAATCATAGAGTATTTTTTTCTGACTTGTTTCACTAAGCATTATACTCTCTAGATCCATCTGTATTGTTGCAAAGAGCAAGACTTCATTCTTACTGAATAATATTCCATTGCATAATACCATATTGTTTTGATTATTACAGCATTGTAGTATAGTTTAAAATCTAGACATGTGGTGTCTCCAGCTTTGTTGTTGCAAAATTTCTTTCGCTATTATGGGTCTTCTGTGTTTGGAGTTCATTTCATAGGGATTGTATTGAGTCTGTAGATAGCTTTGGGTAGTATGCACATCTTAATACTCATTCTTATCCATGAGCATGAGTTATCTTTACATTTATTTGTGTATTCAGTTTCTTTCATTAATGTCTTACAGTTTTTAGTGTATAGTTCTCTCACCTCTTTGGTTAATTTCATTCCCAAGTATATTATTGGTTTTGATGCTATTGTAATGGGATTTTTTATTTTTCAGATTTTTTTGTTTTAATAGACATGAGACTGATTTAAGTATATTGATTTTTATATCCTTCAACTTTAGTTCTAACAGATTTTTGGTGAAATCCTTAGAATTTTCTCTATGTAAGATCATATCATCTACAGAGACAATTTTATTTCCCCCTTTCCAATTTGGATGACTTTTTTTTTTTTCCTTAATTGCTCTGGCTAGAATTCCTAGTATTATGTTAAATAGAAGTAGTAGGAGTGGGCACCCTTGTCTTGCTCCTGATCTTAGAGGAAAACAACCTTTTACCATTGACTGTGACATTGGCTGTGGGCCTGTCATGTATGGTTTTCATTATGTTGAGGTACATCCCCTCTATACCCAATTTGTTGAGCATTTATTTTCATGAAAAGATGTTGAATTTTGTCAAATGCTTTTTTTCATCAATTGAAATGATCATATGATTTTTATTTTTCATTCTATTAAAGTGGTTTATCACATTTATTGACTTGTGAATACTGACCCCTCCCTGCTTCCCAGGGATAAATCTCACTTGATCATGGTATATGAATCTTTCAATGTGATGTTGGTTTCTATTTGTTAGTATTTTGGTGAGAATTTTTGCATCTCTATTTATCATGTATATTGTCCTGTTTTGTTTGTTTTTGTAGTATTCTTATCTGGTTTTGGTATCAGAGTAATGATAGCCACATAAAATGGTTTGAGAGTGTTTACTTTTATTAAATTTTTGGAAGTTTGAGTAGGATTGGTATAAATTGTTTGAATGTGTTTTAAGATTTTTATTTGAGCGAGAGAGAGAGAGAGAGAGAGAGAGAGAGAGAGAGAGAGAGAGAAGGTCAGAGGGAGAAGCAGACTCCCCATGGAGCTGGGATCCCTATGTGGGACTCAATCCTGGGACTCTGGGATTATGACCTGAGCCACCCAGGCACCCTGTTCTTTGAATGTTTGATAGAATTCATTGATTCTATTTCCTTACTCATTACTGGTCAATTCAGATTTTCTATTCATGATTCAGTCTTAGTAGGTTGTATGTGTCTAAGAATTTACCCATTTCTTCTAGATAGCCAACTTTTTGGTGCATAATTTTTCATAGTAGTCTCATAATCCTTTGTATTTTTATAGTATCAGTTGTAATGTTCTTATTTCTGATTTTGAGTCTCTTTTTCCTTAATTTAGCTAAAAGGTTGTCAACTTTATCTTTAAAAAAAAAACTTTGATTTTTTTTTTTTTTCTATTTTTCTGGTCTCTATTTCATTGATTTCTATTTTGTTTTGTTTTTCTTTTGCTAAGGCTTAGTTTGGTCTTTTTCCAGTCTTAAGACTGGAAGTAAGTTTAGGTGGTTTATTTGGATTTTTTTCCCTTAATTTAGGCATTATGGCTATAAATTTCTCTATACTACTTTTATTGCACTCCAAAGTTTTTGTAGATTTTTACCATTTTCAATTATGTCAAGATATTTTTTAATTTTCCTTTTGATTTCTTCTTTGACCCAAATGTTGTTCAGGACTGTGCTTTTTAATTTCCACATATTTGAATTTTTTAAGTTTCTTCCTGGTATTTCTAGCTTCATATCATTGTGTTCAGAAAAAATTCTTGGCATGATTTCAGTCTTCTTAAATTTCCCGAGACTCGTTTCGTGACCCAATATGTGTATCCTAGAAAATACATCCTGTGTTTGAAAAGAATTTTTCAAACATTGAAAATTCTGTTGGACAAAATGATCTGTATATGTCTGTTAGGTCTCTTTGGTGTAAAGTAAAATCAAGTCTAATGTTTCCTTATTGACCTTTTTTTTTGTCTATATGATTTATCCATTGTTGAAGGTGTGGTATTGAGGTCTACTACTCGTTTCTATTAGTATAAAATATTTTTTTTCCTTTGAGCCTATGTGCATCCTTAAAAGTGAACTAAATCTCTTGTAGGTAACATATAGTTAGATCTTTCTTTGTTTAATCCATTCAGCTACTTTATTCCTGTGGATTGAATAATTCAATCAGTTTACATTTATTTTAATGCAAAAAAATTTTGAGTATATTTGACACACAGTATTAATTTTAGGCATACAACTTAGTGATTTGGCGAGTTTATATATTATGCTATGTTCACTACAAGTATTGCTACCATCTGTCACCATACAGAGCTATTACAATATCGCTGGCTGTATTCCTTACGCCCTCCTTTTCATTCCTGTGACTTACTCATTTCATGAGGTAACCTCTGAAAATGGCTTGCTATTTGCTTGACCCAGGAATCCCTACAAAATCATGCAAATCAAGAGGTTAAAATCTTTATGTTCACTTCAAGAACACACATGAAACTGCCCACCATCAAGGGTGTGCATATTCAAAAAGCCACCAAGTATCTAACGGACATCACTTTGCAGAAGCCGTGCGTGCCGTTCCCTCACTACAATGGTGGAGTGGGTAGGTGTGGCCAGGCCCAACAGTGAGACTGGACACAGGGTCGGTGGCCCAAGAAGAGTGCTGAATTTTTACTGCACATGATTAAAAATGCAGAGAGCAATGCTGGGCTTAAGGGTTTAGATGTAGATTCTCTGGTCTTTGAGCATATCCAGGTGAACAAAGTCCCCAGGATGTAGCGTAGAACTTACAGTGCTCATGGCCAGATTAACCCATTCTTGAGCTCTCCCTGCCTTCTTGAGACGATCCTTACTGAAAAAGAGGAGATTGTACCTAAACCAGAAGAGGAGGTTGCACAGAAGAAAAAAAAATCCCAGAAGAAACTGAACAAACAAAAACTTATGGCCTGGGAATAAATTCTACATAGAATAAATACAAATAAAAAGAAACCCCATCAGTTCTCTGTACTTATAATTCTGATTCTACTTATTCATTTTTTTAGATTCCATTTGTAAGTGGAATCATATGGTATTTGTCTCTCTGTCGGACTTCAATTGCATAATACCCTGTAGGTCCATCCATGTTGTCTCAAATGGCATGATCTCATCCTTTTTATGGCTACATATTACTTCTGTGTGTGTGTGTACGCACATCTTCCTTATCCATTCATCTATTGATAGATACGTTGCTTCCATGTCTTGGCTATTGTAAATAATGCTCCAATAAACAGGGGTGCATAGATCTTTTTGAGTTAGTGTGTCTATTTTCCCTTGGTAAATATCCTCCAAGAGTGGAATTACTGGATCATACGGTATTTTTTTTAAAAGAAAAAGATTTTATTTATTAGAGAGCATGTGCAGGGGGAGAGGCAGAGGGAGGGGGAGAAGAAGACACCCTGCCAAGTGGGGAATCCAATGTGGGGCTCAGTCTCAGGAGCCTGAGATCATGACCTGAGCTGAAGTCAGATGCTCAACCAACCCAGCCACCCAGGTGCCCCTATATGATATGGTATTTCTATTTTTAATTTTTTGAGGATCTTCCAAACTGTTCTCCACAGTGGCTATACCAATTTACTTTCTCACCAACAGTACATGAGAGTTCCTTTTTCTCCACATCCTCACCGACATTTGCTGTTTCATTTCTTCTTAATTTTAGACAATCTAACGGGTGTGAGATGATGTCTCATTGTGATTTTGATTTTCATTTCCCTGGTAAGGGATGTTGAGCATCTTTTCATGTGCTTGTTAGACATCTATATGTCATCTTTGGAAAAATGTCTATTTGGGTCCTCTGTCCTTTTTAATTGGTCAGTCCACTGATAGGTAAAGGATTACTAATGTCGTCTTACTAGTTCCTTTATGTAATTCCTTTGTTAATCTCTTCCTCTCTTGTGAATTAGTGATTTTTCATAGTAGTATTTTTTATTCCCTTTATTTTATGTCTGTCTACTTTTGTGTAGGTTTTGCTTTGTAATTCCCATGAGGTTTACATATAATGTCTTAGATACCTAATAATTTATTTCAAGCTGATAACAAGTTTTATTACATACAAAACTTCACCCTTTGCTTCCTCTAAATTTTGTTTTGTTACAATTTGCCTCTGTTTATATTGGGCATACATTACCAAATTATTTATTACAGGTATAATTATTTTCAATATTTTCATCCTTTATACTAGACTTATGTGATTAACATACCACCATGTTATAGTATTCTGATATTAACTATTTGCTTATAAGAGTGACATATTTTCCTATGTTCTTATGTTAACAATTACCACCCTTTCATTTTGACTTGATGAACTACTTCGAGCATTTCTTATAAGGCGGATCTTGTGATGATAAACTCCCTTAGCTTTTATTTGTCTGGGAAAGTCTTTATCTCTCCTTCATTTCTGTAGGGCAACTTTTCCAGATCAATTATTTATGGTTGGCAATTTTTTTTTCTTTCAGCACTTTATATGTATCATTCCATTTTTCTCAGCCTGAAAAATTTTTGATGCAAAATCTGTTGATAGGTAATATAAAATAATTATACCTGTAATAATTTGGTGATATATGCCCAATATAAACAAAGGTAAACCTTATGGAGATTCCCTTCTATATGGGAATTTTTTTTTCCATTGCTACTTTTATTTTTATTTTAACTCCAGTATAGTTAACATACAGTGCTATATTAGGTTCAGTTGTACAATATAGTGATCCAACACTTCGGTACATTTCCCAGTGCTCAACAAGGTAAGTGTGTGCTTAATCCCCTTGATCTGTTTCACGTATCTCCCCACTGGTAAGCATGAGTTGTTCTCTATAGGTAAGAGTCTGTTTCTTGCTTTGTCTCTCTCTTTCCCCTTGGTTCGCTTGTTTCTTAAATTCCACGTATGAGTGAAATCATACGGTATTTGTCTTTCTCTGAATTATTTTGCTTAGCATTATACTCTCTAGCTCTATCCACGTTGCTGCAAATGACAAGATTTCATTCTTTTTTATGGCTCGATAACATTCCATTGTGTATATATACACCACCTCTTTATCCATGCATTTGTCAATGGACTTGGGTTGCTTCCATAATTTGACTATTGTAAATAATGCCACTATACAGATGGGGGGACATGTATCCCTTTGAACTGGATTTTTGTATTTTTTTGTGTAAGTACCCAGTAATGCTAGTACTGATCATTGGGTAGCTCTATTTTTTAACATTGAGGAACCCCTGTACTATCATCCAAAATGGCTACACCAGTTTGTGTAAACCCACCAAGAGTGCAAAGAGGGTCCCTTTTCCTCGACATCCTTGGTCTTCCTACGTAGAGGGCACCCTGGTAGGATGGCTGAAACTGAAGTCGGTGAAAGCTGGGTGTCCTGGGATGCTCCGTGCAGGGGGTACTCTGGAGCCAAAGCAGGCACGGGCCCAGAGGTTTCAGGGCACTCTGTCCAGGGGGAGGGGTGGAGGGACAGTGCCCTGGCAAGTTGTTTGGAGATGAAGCAGGTCAGGCCTGACATGTTCTGGGATGTTTTGTGTCTTGATGAGATGACTGGAGCCATTGTGACTGCTGACCAGGGGTGACCTGGCGCCATATTGATGGGATGGCTGGGGCTGGTGTGGACATAGGTCATCTATGGCAGCCCAACCCTGCTTCCCTCTGCACTGTCAAGGTAGAGGGTGAACTTAAACCATGGCGCTCACCAGCCCCTCTGATCCAGAGTGAGTTCCAGCAGTCCCCCTCTGTTTGGTAGGATCCTAGGGCTAGATCTTTTTTTATTCTAGTTGCCCTTTTAAATCACGGCTTTTTTTTTTTAATGTCCCAAGGCAGACAAATCTCCCCATCCCTGAGAACTATCCCTCTCCACTGCAGTTCACTGTGCGGGGCGATGGGGGCTCCTTCATTACCACATCCCCCTTTTGCTGTTCTCTCTGCAGTTTCTCTTTTGTGTGCAGAACCTGCTTAGTGAACCCTCCATTCTTCAATTGCTCTATAAATGTGTGTGTCTGTGAAGGAGGTGAGTTCAGGCTCTTCCTATGTTGCCATTTTAGAAACCCCTAAGGTATCTCATTTTTTTTATTAACATATAATGTATTTGTTTCAGGGGTATAGGTCTGTGAATCATCAGTCTTACACAATTCACAGCGCTCACCATAGCGCTTACCCTCCCCAGTGTCCATCCCCCAGCCACCCCATCTCTCCCATCTCCTTCCCTT
>JAPYYJ010003826.1:0-11104 GCA_028533885.1 Nasua narica
TAATCTATATTATGTATGTTACAAAACGTGTGTGTATTACATACATATATGTATGTTACATAATATAAGGTGTACTGAGTAACGTATAAGTATTTTGAATCCTATCTATACTAGTGATAGCTGGCATTTATAGAACGCTGACTCCGTACCTGGCATTGTTCTAAGTGCTTTAAATGTCTAAGCCACTTGACTCTTCCCAAAACACTACAGTTGGGGATACCAAAAGGAGGCACAGAGAGGTTCGTTAACTTGCCCTAGGTCACACAGCTAGTATGTGGCAAAGCTAGGATTTGAATCCTGGCCCTCTTGGCTCTAGAACTCATGTTTGAACGTTGAAGGCCTAACATCTTAATATGCACTATGACACGTATGATAGTAGTTGTGTCACCATCTCAAATAGGCGTCCACTGGCACTTTCTTTCTTTTTTTTTTTTTTTTTTAAAGATTTTATTTCTTTATTTGACAGAGAGGGAGAGAGAGAGAGAGAGAGCACAAGTAGGCAGAGAGGCAGGCGGGGGGGCGGGGGGAAGCAGGCTCCCTGCCGAGCAGAGAGCCCAATGCGGGGGTTTGATCCCAGGACCCCGAGATCATGACCCGAGCTGAAGGCAGAGGCTTTAACCCACTGAGCCACCCAGGTGCCCCCCACTGGCACTTTCTGGTTTATAAAGTGCTTCTGCTTTCTTGCCTCTCCTGAGGTGGCACTGTTATTACCACCCCTTGGTCCGGAGGAGGGGGCCGAGTCTCGGTTTCTGTCACCACCAAGGTTGAAGCTGTGGTGTGAGCTCGGGTGGTTGGTTCCAAATGCTCAGCGTCACCATACCTCCCTCATGGGCTCCCACAAGGCCTAAATGAGTTGATATTTGGGAAGGCTTAACAGCAGTGCCTCCTAGCACAGAGGAGCTGCTCCGACAGACTCGTCGTTAGGGGGAGAGGGGAAAGGAGGAAGGAAGCAAGCAAGCAATCTGCTTAGGAGGTCATAGTTGGCAAAGAAGGCTGCATGCATGAAGGAGTTGGCACTTAAATAGGGTTCCGTAGGATGAATAGGACTTTGCTGCAGGAAAGCAGCATGGTAGGGAACAGGCAGAGAGGGAACAGAATGGTTTCCTAGGTACAGGGCGCCCCGAGCTGCACCTGCCTTGTAACTCTTGAGGGTTATGCAAGGGTTAGATGAGGACATGTGCAGGGATAGGCCCTAGCACCAGGTGGACTCTCCACAGCCGGTCCAGATGTTGCCGGGTTCTCATGATGTAGTCAGAATGGGACCAGAGCTAGGGAGCCGAACCCCTTTGCTTGTGTTGGGTGGCTCTGTACCTGGGCACTTTGACATCACTTTGCCATGTCCCTGTCACTTCCTCTCCATGGCATGTCTGCATCTGAGGGGCCAGTGGGGGCCCTGTCCCAGGGGCCTCAGGGAGGGAGCACCCCTTGAGGGAGGGGTGCTGAACGCTAGGTCCCCTTGTCTGGACTAGGGACTTCCTGAAGGCAGGAGCTCCTCACCACTCCCAGTATGGGGTCCCGCCTGGCCCGCCCCTCCCTCTCTCCCCCCAGAAAAGCCATCGCCCACCCGGACAGGGACAGAGCAGTGAACGGTCTGGGACAGTGACTAGAGGCATCCCGACACCACCCCTTACATCCTCTTTTCTTGGCGAGCTTTGGCAAGGCCTCACTGGCACAGGCAGAGCTACTGAGCCCACGGTGCGTGGCCCTGGGGTGGGCTCTGGCTCCGGGGGGGGGGGGGGAAGGGAGCTTGGCTGTGGCCTCTGCAGCTGGGGTGTGCCCAGGGTCATAGAAGCTGCTCCCCAGGAGGGCAGGGACAGGCTGAGCTAAGGGAGCCAGGCCACACCCCAAGGCCCCAAAGGCCTAGGACACTGGCCATGCCACCACACACAGCAGAGCCTTGTGTTTCTCCATGGTCATTTCAAATCCATTATTTGCCCCCGTGAACGATTTACTTATCCCCCTTTTACAAATGTGGAAACTGAGGCACCGAACAGGGTAAAGGGACTTGTAGCAAACCCATGGCGAGTGAGGGTGGAGTGGGGTCAGAGCCCAGGGTGGGCTGGGATATCAAGTCTCCGTGCGGGGCTCTGGACTCCGGGCATGGGGGTCGTGAGCCTGGCCTGCGGTCTACGAGGACTCCGACGGGAGGCCTCTGTAGGGACAGAGCATGGTGGTCCCAAGGCCAAACACACCCGAGTCCCAATCCCAGCCCAGTCCCAGTCTCAGAGCTGTTGGGCCCTGCTCATGGTCATGGTGCTTCTCCGCTCTGAGCCTCAGTATCCTCAGCCACGATGAGGCAAAGAGGCTGCCTCACTGTGGGACCTCGGCTGGCTTCTCTCCCCTCCCCACCTGTACTCACTACCTCTGACCCGCCGTTCATAGCAGGCGACAGGATTGACTTAGTCTCTTTAGTGGGGCCAGCGATGACCAGGACCCACAAGGCCCCGCCTGGAAAAACAGGCAGAGAACAAGCTTAGCTCCTTTCCCATGGGGCTCTGAAAGAAAACCAATCAGTGGGATGAGAGCATGAGGGGAGGGGGGCTCTAGACGCTCCAGGAAAGCCTCTGTGAACTGGAAAGTGAATAGCAAATGTGGTGATGGGGGCTGAGCCTCCTAGGTAAAGGGAACATGTGCAAAGGCCCTGAGGCAGGAATGAGATCTGCATGTTACAGGAACAGCAAGGTAGCAGGATGGTTGGAGGTGGGGGCGAGGATGAGAGGACGGTGAGGAGGCAGGGGCCAGCTTGTGCACGGGCAGGGTTTGTCAGGGCCCGTGTGGCAGGCCCAGGCCTCCGCTGGGTCTCTGACTATAAGGAGCCTCGGGCTGGGAGACTCCTTGTAGGACCTTGGGCCTTGGTTTCCCAGTGAACAGGGAGCGGCTGGACTGGATATTGCCCAGGGTCCTTTGTAACTGAGCTCTCCGAGTTGGCACGTGGGATAGAGACACGGCAGCTTCTCACCGACCTGTCCGACCTGTACGAGAGAGAGAAAGCACATGGTTTCTTGCGCGTGGGGGCCAAACACGCTTCCCAGGGCTGCTCCCCTCCCCCAGGACCTGTCCTGGGACCACCCAGTGCGGCCTGAGCCGGGAGCGTTGGTCGTGTGGGGGTCGTGAGTAACCCTGTCTCACTTTTGCCACCTCAGGAGCTCCCTGGAGACCGGAAGCAGCCTGTCCACTGACCGCTACAGGTACTGTCGCTCCCTCCCCTCTGGGCCCGCTCTTCCCAAGAGGCATCACGGGAAATTAGCCTCCCCGCTGAGCCCGAAACCTCCCCCAGGGACCAGAGGTACTGCTGATATATTCTCTGAGATCCAGTCCAGCAAAGGAATGGTCCCCTGGAGACTAGGGCTCGGCTAATGGTTCCTCTGAGATTCGAGGCAGGGGGTGGGAGGGGGTCCCTTTGAGGGCCAGCCTGCGGCCACCCGTTCCCATAACAACGGGGCAGCCGCCCGAGGGTGATGCTGATGCTTTCTGTTGGCTTTCGGATGGTAATTGGTGGGAACAGGGGCGTCTGAGGGCCTCTGCCTTCACATCGGTTTTGTATATTGACATTTCCATAAGATGCCGTCAGAAAAAGACATTCTCTGACTTTACACGAAAGGGCTGGAGACCGAGGCACAGAGGAAGGTCCCGTGGACCAGAAGTCAGCCAGTCTCTGCTCGGGCAGGCCAGGGGCACAAAAGACAAGTCCTGGAGTGGTGTTGGCACGGGGAGTCGTGTCTGGTGTTGCGGCGTGAGTCAGGGAGGAGGGGGCTGGGCCCCGTCCACTAGAAATAGGCTGGTCCTTGTGGGGGAGTGGGAGATGCGTTGCTGCCGGGGAGGGGCATAGTTGGGGACGATCCACAAGTTTGGATGTGGCCCGGCACGCAGAACCCAGCAGGGGTGAGGCAAAGGATCGGGCCGAGCCGAGTCCCGCTGGGGAGCCTGAAAGGGGGCCCACGAGGTTGGGAGCCCCAGCACTGGAGACACTGCAGGGCCTGGGCCCCCAGTGCTGAGGACAAGAGCCATGGCTGCTCCGCTGGGATGGGCTGGTCCTGGCCTCAGGCTGCTGGAGGCTGTGAGAGGACAGAGGCCTGACCCTCTGGGTGCTGCTAACGCCAGCCATCGTGCTGCTGGCAGCGCCCCCTGGAGCGTGGAGAGCACCCTACACACTCCGATCCCCCTATGTGGGGTGGGCCCCATGGCTATGGCCACGCGTGATGCTGGCCAGAGTGTGCACGTGCATTGAAAGCCCGCGGTACCCCACTTGTTCACCACCCGTGGGCTAATACCAGCCCATTTCACAGAAGTGACTTGTTGAGGATTCTTAGCCGGGGAGCACAGCCCGGACGTGACCCCAGATCCTGCTGTGAACACCACCCGAGGCCTCAGTATGCACTCCTCGCCTGCTTGGGCACCTCCTCGTGCCCACAGCCCCCGGGACAGCGCCTGCATCAATCCACATGCAGTGTCTGGAACATTTGCACGCTCCGTCCCTCCTGCACATGGGCTACCGCCCCCCCCCCCTGCCCCCGACAGCCACGCTCTGTTTTCATGTGCTCATAGCCAGACACACCTGTGCCTGGTGGCCCCGGGGGGAGAGGCTCACAGAACTCCTACAAAACAGCTGAGCCGTTGGTTTCTCTGAAAGCCACCCATGTTTCAGACAGCAGAGTGCCTCCCCCCACTTAACCGCTCGCCGGCCCCCAGTCAGCACTCTGCTCAGGGCCAGGCAGGGAAGGCTCTAGCATGAAGGGAGGGTGGATGGGGCTTTTGTCCCGGAGTGTCTGGGGGTTGGGGAGGGGCTGTCACATGTCCCCCTGCTGCCCTCAGGTTTGACCCAGACCGGGCTCTCGCCAGACCAGACAGGAAGTCATGGTCAGGGAATGGCCACAGTAACCACCACCCCTTGAGGCTGGTCACACTTGGCCTTGAAACCAATGAGTCAGTGCCCTCACAGCCCTAGAGGAAAAGCTAGGGGTCAGAGCAGATGACAGGACCCCTCAGCTCTGCCCTTTCCCTCTCCTCCACCCAGTCCTTGTTCCCTGAGTACCTATGGGTGTCGGGGTGCTTGCGATACTGTGGTGAACAGTGGGGCTGCCTTTGCTGAGCTACTGCGTCAGGGGACAGGCGGCAAACAAAGGAATAGGGCTTTAAAATGCTATGTCAGGTGGTGGTAAGTGCTGTGAAGAAAAATAAATCAGGGCAAAAGGAGATAGGGAGTGATAGGAGGGTGGCCAGGAAAAGCCTCTGTGAGGAAGAGCCATCTAACCAGAGACCAGAAGGGGAAGAGCATCCAGGAGGTGGGGATGGCCAGTGCAAAAGTCCTGAGGTAAAACATGCTTGGTCCATTTGAGGAACAGAAAAGAGACAGGTGCTAATTGGGATCTGCCCTACCCCTTGATCTCAGTCCCATGCATCCTGACTGCTGACCCTCACGCCAGCCTTGGGACATAGGCTGAACCAGGCTCAATGTTCTCATTTCATAGATGAGGAAGAGTGAGATCCAGAGACCAGAGGAATACTGGTGCCAAACTTGGGCCCCAGGGCCCCCACGGACCCTCTCCAAACAGCTCCTGGCCTCCGTGCCCTTTCCGTGGGAGCCTCGAGGGAAACCTGGCCCTTGGGCCCCGGTGGAGGAGGTGCCATTCTGCCCATCCATCCCACGGAGGTTCTGGAGGCTCTATTCACAGCTTGGGAATTCAGAAACAAAGGTCCCAGCCAGCAATTGCCTCCTTTCAAAGGCACAGCCGGCTTCCTCTGCCACAGGCGTGAGAGGGAAGCTGATGTCCTGGTTTGGGGGGAGAGGGGAGGGGCAGGGCGGCACTTCACAAGGCCTGTGCTACCTCAGCAAACAGGCTCCTCGCCCTTGGCAGATGGCCACTGTCACCCTCTTTCCCAATCGGCCCCGCGGCTACCAGCCCGGGTCTCCAGCGGACCGTCCCTCCCCAGCCCCCGGACAATGCGGGGCTTCCCGGGTCCAGCTTGGGCCCAGACTAATGATGCTGGGTGTGCCTTTTCTCTTGGCTGGGCCTCACACTCCCTGTTTGTACAAGAGGATCCTCGGACATCCATCTCGAATGCCCTTCTGGTTCTAACTGTCCCCGATGGGGTATTTCCGGGCCACTTACTCTCCGGGGCGGGATTTCTCCACTCTACCACTACTAACAGTTGGGGAGGGCTCGTTCTTCATCGTGGGGGCCGTCCTGTGCCTCAGAGGATGTTGAGCAGCATCTACACGCCACTAGATGCCAGTAGCACACCCCTCCCCAGTTGTGGCAACCTCAGATTTCGCAACACATTGCCACGTGGCTCCTGGCGGGGAGGCGAGTGGGGGCAAAATCGCCCCTGGTCTAGAAGTGATATGCACGCCAATGGCGGCGAATGCCTTCCAGGCGCAGGTGACTCTGTTCTTTGGCTTTGTCAGAGCACGGGGCTGGGATTGGGCCCCTGATTCCGTACATGGCCCCCAGGAGCCTTGCAGCCTGCCTCAGCACCAGCTCCCCTCTGAGGCTGCCGTCTCCTGGAGGCCACCCCTCACACATGGCCCAGGGTCTTTTCTGAGCCTCAATTCCCTCATCCCCAAGCAGGGGAGGGTCGTAAGGGAAGGGCCATGGGACCACCGCCATGTAAATGATGTTGAGCAAACCGGGCACCCGGAGTAGCGGAAGGGGAGAGCGTGCTATGCATAGGAGGGCATGTCAGGTGCTAAGACCCTTCCATTCGGCGACCCAAGATCCTTCATTCCTCCCACGGATCTAGGACTGGGTGCCCGTGGTGGGCTCGGTGTGGGGCTGAGCCAGGGGATGGGCAGTGAAAAGAGAGAGAGAGGCAGGGGCCCTGCCTGGGAGATGCCCGGCAGGTGCTCCCGCCGCAGCCCGCACAGAGCGGCAATTAACAAGGAAACAAACAGGACCGTTTCAGAGGATGGGACATCCAGGGCCAGGGGAGCGGATCAGACAGGGTGCGGGGTGAAGGAGGCTCTGAGGGGCTGTTGGGGGTGATGGCCGGTGGCTGATAAGTGGCTGCCCCAGAGGAGGGGGTTCCTCTGGCCGAGAGCCCTGCATGAGAAGACCAGAAGGCTGTCGTGGATTAGGGGACGTGAAGTGGGGGCCAGGTGTTGCGGGTCAGGAGCCTCAGAGGGCTCAGCGGGATCCAGCCTATCCGTCAGGAGTTTGGCCTTTATTCTGAGAGCAGCATGGGGCCACATGAGGTTGTGGAGCCGAAGAGTGACATTTTAAGGTCCCTGTGGCCGGTGTGCTGGGAGTGATCCCTAGAGCGGTCAGAGCGGAAGCAGGACCCACTGGCGGGGATGGGGAGAGAGACCAGGCCCCGTGGTTCTGCTCTGTCGCCTGTAACTGCCAGGTCCTGGGGCCACAGAGCCACCCACTCAGCCCATGGCCCCCCTGTTCCTGCCCAACGGCCCCGGGCCAGCCGCGGCCCCTCAGCCCCTCCGCCCTTCTCCCTCGCGCCCTCCCTCGCTCGCGACAGGAGTCCCCTCCCGGCAGCCAATGAGCAGCTGTCATCGAGGTTCCATTTTAGATTTTATCAATGTGTCCCCGTCGCCCGGGCAACGGCTCCGGCGGCCCTGTCAGTCTTTCTCTGCCTGCCTTTCAGAGCCAAGCTGCTGCCATCCACACCATGTGGCTAAGTGGTGAGTTCTCGCTCACACGGGCCGGACTGGGATTCCGCCAAACGTAATTGACCTGGGTCTCAAGGTCAGCGTTGGCCCATCATTTTGCCCCCTGCTCGCCTCACACCCAGGTCTTTGGGGCCAGAGCTGCTCTGGGCCAGGCAGGCCAGGGTGGGCGACTGCCCGGCCAGGTGCGGGTGAGGCCACCGAGGGTCCGGGGCCTGGTTGGAAGAAAGGGATTGGAGCCGCCATCAGGAGCCCCAGCATCTAGGCCCCCCAGGATGACGGGCCGGGGGCCCCTGCCCCTGGGCACAGCCAGGGCTGCCTCGGTTTGCCCTGGGGACCCCCAGGGGAACCCCAAGAAGAATCAGCCGCCAGAGACAGCAGCAGTCTGAGACTGCCCCGGGTGAGCGGCACCAACGAGTTGCTAGGCTTTTGTGTGCGCTGCTCTTTGTATTGGAGGCGTGTGCTCTAGGAGCCGGCTGGGCAGGGCTGGGCCATGTGAGTGGGGGCTGCAGCGGGACCAGGGTGGGCCGGAGTGGCCAGGCCCCCAGCTGCCCCCAACCCCTCTCCGAGTCTCGGTGGAGGAGCTGCAGTGGTCCCGCTGGAGAGTGAAAGGTGAAAATGCTCAAGTTCAAGGCCTTTTGCCTGGATTACTGGCAGTTCCTGTGTCTGCAGCCGCTGCATGGAGTCTATAAAAGGTACGTGGACCCTCCGGGGAAGACTTCTGCCCCCGGGCAATGGGCTGTGAGGTGAGGTCCCCCCCACTCCCCAGCCTGCCGACTGCAGGGCCTCCTCGGGTCGGCCCAGGGTCCCCGCCGCGGGCCACGAACAGTGCGGGGCGTTTGCCACGGCTCACTTTGCAACTTGGCTTAATTATACTCTCCTCTCCCTCCAGTCCTGAAACTGGTAGGCTTTCTGCAGTGAAGTGCTCACCCCAGAAGTGTTCAGTGGTCCAATACTGGGTTTCATTGTTTCTTGCTGCCGGGATCAGCCCTGGAGCGGACCGGACCCTGGGCCGGTAGGAGCGCGCCAGAGGGCAGCCTGGCCCTCCCATGGCTCATTCCCTTGGGCTGGCGGGTGCCTCGTGTGAGTCACAGGTGTGACTGCTTTGCATCCCGAGCCGGAATTTGATACCTATTTGGGGAGGCTGAATGAGGGATCCCTGGTGTGGAGGTCAGGAGACCAGAGTTCAAGTCCCTTGCCTTGCTGTGGGACTCTGGGTGGGTCGTCTGCCCTCTCTGAGCCCGTTTCCCCATCTTTTGGTGTTTGGAACCAATACTAGTGGCATTTTGGGGACTGCTCCCTGAAATGACGCAGACCACAGATACCACGAGCCCGAATGTTAACAAACGTGACAATGTCTTCTGCACGTGTGTTCTTTCGGCACGCGCACCTTGGTCGAGGAACGCTGGGGCCTAGGCCGGCAGGAAGGGCACTGCAGGCCATCCCTGTGGTCACCTTCAAACGGCATGGAATGAAAGACCTAGGGGCACCTGGGGGGCTCAGTCAGTTAAAGCCTCTGCCTTCGGCCCAGGTCATGATCTCAGGGTCCTGGAATCGAGCCCCGCCTCGGGTTCTCTGCTCAGTAGGGACCCTGCTTCCCCCTCTCCCTCTGCCTGCCTCTGCCTACTTGTGATCTCTCTCTGTCAAATAAATAAATAAAATCTTAAAAAAAAAAAAGACCCAGGGGAGGGAACTCAAATACCAGCTATTCTGAGGGAATTAGTTTTTCCTGATTTCACACTCTGTGAAGTCTGCAGCCATTAGCATGCGAGCAGCTCTGGGAAAGCCTGGGAGCTTTTCTTTTCTTTTCCACGGGCTTTCTCCGAAGGGGGCGGGCCCTGAGGGTCTCACGGCAGCCTCAGAAAGGAAGTCCCTGCTCTTGGGTGGGTGCCAGGGAAGGAAAGAGGCCTGTCCTGCATCTGATTAGCACCGGCTGCATCTGAGCGGAAGGCCCCACGGAGGTGGGGCCTCCCCCCTGTGCAGGTGGCCGCCCTCCGCCCTCCCCCTGGGGAGCTTGTTGTTAGAGCCTTGGGGCACCTGGCAGATTCTGGCTGTTAGTTATCAAGGGACAGGCGGCGGGTGGGGCCCTTGACAGGATCCTTCATCCGTGGCCCTACTGCTGAAGAGGCACGAAGCCCCCACTCAGAGCAGGTGAGCCAGGTGAAACTGCAGGGCAAGCAGCCGAGTAAGTGGGGGCCACAGGATCTGGACCTGTGTCTCTCTCGTTCCCAGACAGTCTCTTTCCAGTGCTCCCCAGCTTGAGGCCATGCACGCACACCAGGGCCTTGGAGCGGGAGGGAGGACTGAGGCACAGTCCTGCCCCACAGAGGCTTTGGTAGAAAAGGTAGAAGTCGAGGTCAGACCATCGAGAGAGGAGCAGGGTGTGAGGGCTTCACGGAGGAGGTGACAGCTGAGCGGGCAGTGAAGCGTCTGGAGAAGTTGGCAGGGCTGAGAAGGAGAAGGTGGGTGTTCCAGGCAAAGGGAAAAAGCATGTGGGGGGGAAAAAACCCAGAAACTTTCAAAGGGCGGATGTCTTCAGGTGGCGGCAAAAGACCCAAAAGACCATGGAGCTAGGAGAGGGGTGCCAGGGACTGGGGTCTAGGACAGGGGGCTGGGCTTTGTGCTGCACCCAGGAGAAATATAGGGAGGGAGGGACAAGCTGAGTGTCACCTCTGGGAGTCCCATGGTCCTTGTGAGCAGCCTGGCTCAGCCTCCAGGGGGGGGCTGGTGACAGTCCCCTTGCCCCCCCCGCTCCCCTCTGGGATGTTCATATTCAGAGTTGAGGCTCTTCTCCCAAGCCTCTACTGTAGCCCGGAGTCAAATGGGACGTAGTCCTCAAGGAGCTCCCAACCCCCAGGGGGAATAGACCCACTAACAAGCCATGAAAATTAAAGATGGGTGATAGAGGTGGCACAAAGCTACCAGCAGCATGAGGGAGAGTGTCTGGGAGAAATCAAGGAAGTCTTCCTGCAGGAGGTGGCATCTGAGCTGCTTGTGGGAGTGGGATTTTTTCAGACAGGGAAGGGCAGAGAGCACAGCTTAAACAAACATAAAGTAGGACTGACCCTGGCATGGTTCAAATATGGCCAAAGGTGAGGCTGACGGGTAGGGTACCTGAGGGGGATGAGTCTAGAGAGGAGGGTAGTACAGGTGACCATAATGCTGAGGCTCACTGAGCACCCACTACATGTGAGGTCCCTTTCCGAGCCCCAACTGCGGCAACCCCAACAAGTGGGGGACGTGATTATCCCATTTTCCTGCTGAGGGGAAACTGAGGCACAGGAAGGCTAAGTAGCTTGCCCAAAGTCCCATGGCCTGTCTGTGGGACCGTCAGGATTTCACCAGGTGGTCTGGCTGTGGAGGCCCCTCGCTGCTTGAGGAGTCCAACGGTGTTTCTCAGCAAATGCTGAGATGCTTAGGCCTCTCTGCATCCCCAGGGAGTGAGCATAAATCATGGTGACACGCCAGTCAGGGAGACAAGAACTT
>JAPYYJ010003827.1:0-11103 GCA_028533885.1 Nasua narica
GTATAGACATTTTAACAATGTTTATTCTTCCAATCCATGAGCATGGAATGCTTTTCCACCTTTTTGTTTCTTCTTCAATTTCTTTCATGAGCGTTCTGTAGTTCCTTGAGTACAGATCCTTTACCTCTTTGGTTAGGTTTATTCCCCGTTATCTTATGGTTATGGCTCTTGGTGCTACAGTAAATGGAATCAATTCTCTAATTTGTAATGGCTTCTAGAAGAATTTTTAATATGACTGCATTAAAATCCTTGTTATACAATTCCAAATCTGATTAATTTGTGTTGGCACTATTTAATTGTCTTTTCTGATTCAAGTCACAATATTCCTGGTTCTTGCTGTGATGAGTTGTTTTCTATTGTATCGTAGACATTTTGGATATAATGTTAGGGGATTATAGGTCCTATTTAAACATTTTGTTATAGTATGCAGTCCTCCTGTTCAGATTTAGTCTGTAATTCCATGCTATCTTTGCTGACTGTGATTCCGAAGGTAGTTTAATTTTCAGAGATTTTTAACTATTAGTTCGGTTTGCTTAGTTTATTTGTGGGGCTGAGACTCTTTGCTGTCCTTGCCTGGTGTGGCAAAAGGAGTTTCGCCTTACTGGGTCACCTGGTGCTTCTGGGAAAGGGAGTCTCTGGCCTGTAAGGACCAAAATCACATCCCAGGCTAGGCAGCTTGTTGTGGTAGAATGCCTGGTCTCTTGGTGTCTCTGCATATAGGAAGATTATCTCGATCTCACGGAAAAGTAGAGCACTGACCCTGGTTGTTCATTCCTAGCATGACTCCAGATCAATTCCCCTAGACAGGGTGGTGGGCTTATCTGGTTTTGATGGCAGGAATCTTGTTTAATCCAAGAGAGAATGGGTCTCCCTGGACCACTCTGTGTTGCTAGTTTGGGTTCTGAGACATTCTGGCCTCTCTTATTTTCTTCTCTTGGGTGGTGGGTCGTAAGATGCTTGCTTACTGCCCTATCTTGTTTATTATTGCCCTTTCTTGTTTCTCTTCTCCTGAGGTTCCTAACCAGTTTGCCCTCTTTCCCATTTTTACAGTTATCCTTTGACTTCCTTTTGCATTTTCTTCAGGGCTTATAGATGTACTTTGCAGATAGAAGCTGGACAAAATGAGTTTAAAAATCATGCCTTATTTTTCTTTAAAAAGATAATTTTGGTAGTTGTGTAGAGGTAAGGGAATTGTCAGTGAAACTAAGAAACGAATAAATAACTATTGCAATAGTCAAGGGTTAAGATGTGGTGAGATGTCCTACTGAAGATGAAAATGATAAAAAATTCCAAGAGAAACTTTAATGGTTAAATGAAATTAACTTGTGCCCAATAACCTAATGCCTCACTAACACATATTTATAACTTTTCAGAAAAGAAAAGCAAAATGCTTCCCCTTCAACTTTAAAACAATAGTAGCAATACAATAATGATGATGATGGAATAAAATTATTAATAATTAAGATGTTACTTTGTGATCAACATTGTACTAATGTCTCAAATGAATCCTGTCATTTAACCTAATAGTAATAATTGTATCAGGAGGTTATTTTTAGCAACAGTATTTTAAAATCAAGTCTGCCATGGTTTAGAGAAGTTAAGAAGCTTGCTTGAGTTTGCCCAACTAGTAAGTAATGAGGCTATGACTTGAAGTCAATTTCTACACTCTGTGGTTATCTGCCTCTGTGTTAAATCAACACATAATTTATTAAATCTAATTTGTTAGTGACTTGAGGCTCAATTTTTAAAACCATGAAAGTGTCTACCCTCTAATATTTTGATATCTGCTGTTAAGGATCAAGTATATTTAATGTTTGCACACACCTGGGTGATTCAGCCGGCTGTGTCTGCCTCTGGCTCATTTCATGATCCTGGGGTCCTAGGATTGACCCAGGCATCGCCTGCTCAGTGGGGAGTCTGCTTCTCCCTTTCCCTCTGCTGCTCCCCCCTACTTGTGCTATCTCTCTCTCAAATAAATAAGATCAATCAATTAATCAATGAGCTGTTTAAATCTGTAGGCCTACATTGAAACAAGACTTCTTTTTTTCATAATCTAAAATAAGAACATAATATCCCTAAGAAACAATAAATTTGACCATGTTTTTATTCTAACTTGTCACTCACTCTTGCATAACTAATAATTGTGTTACTGGCCTAAGTAGAATGGTTTTGTGCCCATGAAGTTATATTTACACCAGTTTGCTGCCATCCTTACCCCTGCCCACAAACCAAGGAGGATCAGGAGGGAAAAAAGCACAGTAGTGTAATCACTGAACAACACAATGTTACAAATTGGCAATGACTACTGTTCCCTGCTCTTTAATATCTTTCAGGCAAAACAGGATTGCGGATATAAAGAAATGGCACAAAATTTTCCATTGTGTAAAATTTGGCAAAAATTAGCTCTTCTATGGTGTATGATATAGTTTGAATTAGTCATCAAAGTGCTTTGCTAGATATCATACATTTCTTATGGTGGTTAATGATGCCTAATGGTGGTTCAAAATGAGATTGAAATTTCAATTCCATTTGCATTATTCTGAAAAGATGTTTTTAGAATGTTAATAGTATGTTCCAATATTAGGTCTCAAATCTGTTCCAATTATTATACAGGGGAGGGAATGGATAAAGAATCTTCAAGTAATCTGTCATAACATGACAAAAGAGAAAGCATTGCATTTTCTGTTAGGTCAATTTTTATCAATATGTTTCCAAAATGTTAATTTTTCTAGCTATAAAATGGAGCAAGTGTTGATTACACCATTAATTTTCTTTTAAAATTCCACAAAGAAAAAAAAAATTCCACAAAGGAATGTTTGGAAGATATATATAAAAAAAAATGGTCAGATTAAGCTCTTTTGTATAATTACATCTATAAGGGATCACTTGGTAATTACTAATTTAAATATATTAAGATACCATTTACATTGTTATAATTTATGTAAAAAAATGTTATTCTGGGTATGATATAAAATTTAGTCTTATTAAGAATTATTCCACTAGCTCATAAGGCAGCATCAGTAATTTAAAACATATAACTAGTCTACATTTATTAGAATTATTACGATTTAAAAGTTGAATTAGAAATTAAATAAACAGATTTGTCAAGAGTTTGGAAGATTTGTTCAAGGTTAGGTTTGTAGTGCAAGTAAAATTGTACTTAATCATATGTTAATTAAATAAAAAATATGATTGACGGCACTAACACTCTCCTTCAGGATCTTTCTTTAATCACCAGAATACCTATTACTCCACCATGCACTAATTTATGATTATGTTTAGTGTTTTTGAAAGACTAAATTCATTTGTGAGGATTTTTCCATTCAGTAAATCAAATAGATGTTTGAGATTCTAAGAATCACACACCTGAACGATTTTTAAGGTAGCTACTTGTCATCACCCTAAAGCACATCTTTACTGAGTACTTTTTTTTTTTTTAATTTTATTTGACAGAGACACAGCGAGAGAGGAAACACAGGCAGAGGGAGTGAGAGAGGGAGAAGCAGGGCTTCCCTCCAAGCAGGGAGCCTGATGTGGGGCTCGATCCCAGGACCCTGGGATCATGACCTGAGCCAAAGGCAGAGGCTTAATGACTGAGCCACCCAGCCGCCCCTTTACTGAGTACTTCTAAGGTGCCAGGCATTGTAAGCACACAATGGAACAGATAAGAAACTTGTCCTACATCTCACAATTGACAAGCACCGGTGCAGAAGGCAATCTTCAGTTTTTTGGGCCCCAAACCCACATTCTAATTATCCACCACGCCTAGGGATCTTTCTGACTATTTTCTTTCAAACATATACATGTGGAAATCCATCTATCCCATTATTTACCTTCACATTTGTTTGTGGGAAAGGCATTTTCATCATTTTTCAGATGGAGAAGTAAAGGTACAATGCAATTCAAGAACTTATTCTTGACACATCTTCGTTGAGGTAAAAATATTACAGCATCACAGGGGTAATAATAAACAATATCCTAAGGACCTGAATGGTCTTATTCACATAAGTCTGTGTCAGCAGAGAAGAGGGGGGGAGAAACAAACAAAACCTGGACTAAGAGAAAGGAAACCAGGCTCTCTCAGTCCTTTGCTACTCCACACTAGCAAATAGCTTCTGGTAAGAGCTGGTAAATTCTCTTGGGACTTCGGTTGACTCGTCTATGAAATGAGGGCAGTGAGTCAGGAGCCCTTGTTCATCACCCAACTCCACATGCATTTACAATTCTGTAACTTCAGAAATAAATGCATTGAAAAATGCGATTTCAACACTAAGAAACACTGTAAGCTAGCATACTTACGACCCAACTTTTACTTGGAGAAGGCAAGGTTTTCTTATCCACATTTTTCATTTAAAAATTTTGATTTTCAATGCTTGTCGAACATATGAACACTGCTGCATCTTTAGTGGCAATGAAATTTGCACTTATCCAATTATTTATTAGTATTCTATATTCATAATTTAATATGAAATTCATGTACTTTAAGGAATAAAATGATATTCGTATGTGCTTACAATGTTTAATATAATACACATTTAAATGATATCAATGATATTGATGAAATTAATAGTGAGAGGATTTTTAATTGTATATGGCAGGCAAAAATGGGTGAGATTTTGAGCGAAAAGTTAAATAAAATATATATACTGTAGAAACAATGCAATTTGTTTTTTAAATTAGATGTCTAATTTCCAGTTACTAAGTTTTCTGGCTCTATATTGACGAGAACCACGAAGCATACAAAAAGGGGCTTGGGGCTCCCAATCAGGATGAAGTGTTCACACTAACATAAAGGTAAGTCAATATAAGCTCCAATTATTTTTCAACTTTGTCTTTCCTTTCTTGACTTTTTTGATGCCTTCTTATTTTAAAATAGCATGACTGTTACATTTATTTTACACACTTTAAAGGAGGATAGTATATACATTATAGTATATATATACATGATAGTATATATACAATGTATAGGGAATATACATTGCTCTTTTTGCTAATATATATCTCATATTATAAGATATTGCTCAGTGGGAATGGTATCATATCCCTTTTGTGTTAAATGTACCAGGAACATGAATGAATAATTATACATCAACCTGAAACTGTTAAATCATACCACTCCTTATTTTGTGAACATTTAGAAACAATCTGTGACTCCTTAAGCAGAGACTATAGAATTGCTTCCATGTCCTAAATCGACTACATTTCCTACCCTTACCTGATGTGTATTAAAATTAGGAACTTGGTCTATACATGGAGGAATACTAAGTACCTAATTTGTTTCTTTATAAATAACAATTTTTGAGTAATGGTAGCTAGGTCATTTGGTATCATAATAGGAAGGTAAATAAAAATTTCACATAGAATGTTTTCTCTTTGAAATGTTTTGTGACATATATTGAAGTAACAATTTTTGTTAGCAAATCATGCCATATTGGAATTAGATAACCAGTTATGCTATTCAAATATTGTTTAACTCAGATTAGTTTTTTCTTGAGTACATTTTTATTCTGTCATTTCCATTGCTCAGAAACCTAAATGCCTTGCTCTTTCCTAGCACAATCAGTGACTAAATCCTCACACTCAGGCTCCTTCATTCCTGGGCCCATCCATTTTCCCAATGGATAAATCCAGTGTTGACTTCATCACCATTCTGTCTGGGCTAGTCTCCTTATACTCACCACTCCTCACCTTACACACATAGTTGGACTGTGGCCAATTCTCATTACTGTCTTTGATCTTTTGTCCACACTCTCTCCATTCTCTTTCTGTGCATAAGTCCAGATTCATCTCTGTACTTGCACCATGATCCTCCTGAGATCTGTTTGGACTGTACTTATTGCCATTACTTTCTCCCTCTTCTCGATAAGTCATAGGGATCTTTAATTTGGTGTCTATAAATGCAGAAACATTCTGTTCTATGTATTTTATTCTATCTTACTTATATACAACTATTATCTTAGGAACAAAATGTTAAGAGCTCCTGTGGTACTGTTTGCAATTGTCACAGTAATCATGCCAAGTAACGCTATCTCTCCAACTAGATTGGAAGACTGCCGTAGGTAGCTAGTACCCCTTATTAAACAAAAAATGCTTAGGTAATAAGGATAAACACAGAACAAGTCAGAATCTACCATAGAATCCCTTATGATTCAGTGTTTTATTATTCATGTGACCTTGTGCAAATAATGTAGGGGACAGGAGTTTTTCAGTTGATAAGAAAGAAAATTGTTAGCTAAGAATGAAAAAGGAAATAGCTTGTGTAAAGTTAAAAGGCTATGCATGGGTTTTGTGCTTTTTATAGGTTATAATTCCTTAGGAAGAAAGATATGAATGCAAACGTGTGTATGTGTGTGTGTTTGTGTGTGTGTGTGTGTATGATGTGTTTTTTGGTACGTGGCACAAGTAACATAGCTTGCTCCTCATGTGTTCCATGAACCAGCATCATCATTATCACTTGGGAGCTTGTCAGAAATGAGAAACCTTCAGGCACACCCCAGTCCTAACTGAATCAGAATTCTCATTTTTAACGAGGCCTTCACCCCCACTCCCTGCCCCACAGCAACCTGGTGATGCTTAAGCACATTAACATTTGAAAACCTCTCATCTACAGTGTGTGTGTTATAGGTCATGTGGTCAAAGCTGCAGATAAGGCTGGATGTGTGACTGGAACAGAATACAAAAACATATTTGTTCTACTAAGCAATTTGTTGGAGCTAGGGACCCAGAAAAAAGCACACACCCACACAATTTGACGTAAAATTTCAGGGAATTTCAAAGACCTCGGAGAGCCCAGAAATGAAGCGCAATTGTTAGTTGTCACATAGGAAAGTGGCAAGATCAGATCTGCATTATGGAAAAAGAAATGGCAGTGGTTTGAAGGAAGGACATAAATAGAAGCCTACCAAAGTTGGAGGCTATCTCTAAAGAACATGCAGAGTTTACACTAGTTCTAAATATTCAAATTGATGACTGAGGACCAGGAGGATCTAGATAACTGCAAAGCAGACATCTACATACTTAATCAAATCCTCTTTTCTATTCCGAGTTTGAAGAGAATACTTTCTCCTGACTCATCAAAAATCATCGTGGGTTTGCCCATGAGATTTTCTCTCAGAGGTGTTATCAACCCCTCTGCAGTTGTGTTTCCCTCACAGGCATCAACTCTGCTAATGCTACAGCCTGTTCATTCCCCCACCCCACCCCATCCCCCCGCCCCGTGCCTTTCTGCCTGACTCTGTATTCCAACTCCCCTTCATTCTTGAAGGTTGAAAAACTGTCATTCCTATGGACAAGCAAGGGGGCTCTGCTTACTCTTCTGAAGGATGCCATCACATGAGTTTCCTTTTGTTTTGTCCAAAAAGTTTTTAGCCACTTCTCCTTTTCCTTCTGAAATTTTTGTAGGCAACCTCTTTCCATCCTTTCCTGGGTAGCTACACAATCTGGTTAAAAAAAAAAAAAAAAGAAAAGAAAAAGAAAAAGGCATTAAAAAATAAAAGTATAAGGTAACTCTTGAAAGTGACATTTGAAGCCAAATCTTGTAATAAGGGCCACTGTCTCCTTAGGCAATTTTTCAGCCTGTACTCACTGCAGTTGTGGCTTTTATCTTTCATCTTGACCTTCTCTTTTCTGCTAAATCCAGATTTAGAAATGGTTTTCAATGTCCACTCAATGGTCTTGAGTGCTTGGTCTGTGCCAGTGTCCTTCTTAAATACTTTAAGTGAATCCACTCATATAGTCCTGACAATAACTGTGACAGGCATGATTATTGTCTCCATTTTATAGAGGATACAACTGAAACACAGGGAGGCTTGATAACTCTTACGACAGCACACACATTTTTAAAATGTGGGAGGCAAGATCTCGATGAAAGCAACATGGTTCCAGAGCCGGGGTCTTAGCCCTCATAGGACTGTCTCTCAAAGGACACACTCAGTGCTGTACCGGTTACCCTACTGGCTCTCTGCCCAACTGCCCCCCCCATACGGGCTCTTCCTCCTGGATTTCTTCTTTGTCTTAATGACACCACTATCACCTAGTTATCCAAACCAAAAGGCATGGAGTCATCTTCAACTTTCCTTCCCACCCCCTCTCATTTTTATTTCGGCAACATTTACTCACTGTCTTTAATAACATTATTAACATTTATTTTAATGTTAATCTTTTAATATAAGAATGACCACACAAAGCAAAGAAAATAAGTGGAAAGTTTTAAAGTAGGTTTTAATTTTCTATCTTCTTAAAGAAGTTGCTTCATATAAGCAGTGAATGAAAAGTCTGAGAATAAAACCTCAGGTGCTAGATATTCCACATGGGTGGTATAAGAAAGAACAAATGATGGCCACGTACTATTTCCTGGAGACTTCTTAAAGGTAATAAAATATCTCTCAAGGATTTGGCTACTTTGAATGGCAAGACTTTCAAGTTTACAAGATAAAGCAATCGAAGCTCATTCTATTCCTTAGGAATTATGATGCAGGACAATGTCAAGCACTGAAGATTCATTTTATTTAAAAGAATCAGCAAATTTCAGTAGATTTTAACATTACAGAAAATACTAAAGCAACAACCATGACGTGCAGTCATAGTTTTCTAAATCACAATGCAGTAGCTAAAAAGCATCTGCAAATAAGAATAGGGTTGTGAATCTTATTTAAACTTCGAGGTCAGTTTTGCCATGATACATTGTTCACCATCTGTCAGCGTGTTGGCACGTGAAAGGTCTCCAGGGAGTAAAGAATATTTGGCTAGAAAAAGTCTCTTCCAATTTTCTCTTCAAATAATGACTTGGGTCAAAATCATTCTTACTAGGTCACTGGTAAATAATATTTTTGATATGTTTGACACATTACTCTGCATTACATCAAACCAAATTTTGATCTCACTTTCTAACACTTCCGCTATGTGTAACACAATGGCTTTCTCCCAGAAAGCACTCAGCTGTTGCAATTAATGATGCTCAGGACCCACTTTTCATTTTAGTCTGCTTTCAATTTTCCATGGTTACAAATTTTTCTCTAGACCTTGACATTGTGTGTGAGCAGTTACTAGTGAGTGTGATTACTTAGTTTCCTTATCTCTAAAATGGGACTATAATAGTTCCTATGTTACAGGATCATTATGATGAAGATAAAAAGAGTAAGTATAGGGGTTATGACAGTTTTAGCATTAGAATATGAGGTTAAAAATAAATCTGTCTCTCTGAATAGGACAGGAATTCTAATGCAAGGGGAATTAAATATTTAAGTTTTTCCATACTTTTACCCACACATTTCAGGAAAACAGATGCATGTTAAACTACCAGCATGATTTAATCCATGAAGGTCCTTATGTGATGCTCTTGATGGCCTCAGTAATCTATACAATTCTTCTACATTTTTCCTGTATTTATAGTTGGTTTCCTCTCCCTTTGTATATTGCTTTCTATTTGTTCACATCATATTTCTGCCCCGGTGATAATGCATTGAAAACATAAGTATTTTTGTTCTTTCAAGCAATTAACACCAACAAAAATTTTGTAATGTGAAAAAGTAATAGGTAACCACTCAAATATTTATAAACAAAGATATTAAACAACACCAGTTATAGGCAGATCACCCACCCCAAATCCTCTGTCCGCAAACAAGGAAAATAATCAACCTTTCCTCTAGTTCCATGTTCTTTTCCACAGTGGTAGAGTGTTCTAGATTTTATCAGTCCCGCTTGCTACTCTAATCTCCACCTGGAACAGAATCAATTCTTACGGTAGCCCAGAGAGATGACATCACAGAAACAAATTGTATTATTCTAACATAATTGTTCTTCATGTAATCTTTTTATTTGTGGAGGGGGGAGATCACTGTTATTAGTGCACTAATCCAAGGCTCCCTCCCCTCCACCGTATGTAAAGAGCAGTACCTTGATGCGTTGCATTAGTGATAGCTCTCATATGCCTTACCCCAAATGATACAGCTCTTAAATCACCCTCTTTTTCTCTTTGAAGGGGTTTTATCAAATGAAAACACCATGCTGCTGCTGCAGCTACAGTGAGGTTTCTAAAAGCCACATCTGATCATGTTGTTTACATCCTTAAAATTCTTTGCTGCTTTCCCACTGCTTCTCTGGTAAAGTCAAATCTCCCTGACACAGTACCACAGGCCTCCCTGGGTTAGCACGCGCCACCTGTCCAGCCTCCTCCCGCCTCTCCATGACATACCCCTGGACTCCACATGGGTCATGGTGCTTGTGTTGTCTACAATGCAACATTCTTTCTGCATGTTCTTACTACGGTTTCATTTTGTTTGTTTCCTTGTTTTTGTTGTTGATGATGGTTTGTTTGTTTTACCTCCCTAGTCTTTCCGGAGAAATAGGATAAATATCACTTCCCTTCACACTTCAAAGTAAGAAAACTTCTTTGACCTTTCAGGTCAGAGGATACTGTCATATTTTGCTGTAGCATTTTGTCACTATTTGTTTCATCTCTCCTCCGGGGGCTGGTATGAGCCCCGAAGAGAAGGCTCCAGTTCTTTGTGAGAGTCACTAATAATGGTAAATTATTTTTCTTCACAGATTACTTCAAAGAACAAAAGGAGTTTTTGAAAATTTTAGAAATAAATAAATGCACTTTTGGATTTTTATCATATGAAATAGAGGAAGGATAATAATGAATAAATCTGGAGAAATGCTAAGATGAATTAAGATACGATCTAAGGACACTAGTTGGCTAATTAACATTTATTGAGCACCTCTTATATGTCAGGCATTTTACTGGAATCTTTTTTATGAGTCAACTCATACAATAATTAGGGTTATAAAGAACTTCCAAAATAACAAAGCTTGACCATTACATAAAAGAGGAAGTAGTTCTCATCACTAATTTCTCAAGTGAAAAAACTTGTAACTGTGCTATCTCTGTCCTCATCAGATATTCAAATAAATAAAGCAGAGAGAGAATGTGAACATTAATATGTAAATTTCGTGTTTAATTTAGTTCCCAGGATTCAAGCCTAATGGTTTAGAACAGTTTGTTGATCAAGATAGAGGCACAGTAGAAACTACCTCAGTGTATATAAATTATGAAATCTTACATTATGATAAATTAAGATATATTATGGAGGAAATTTAGTT
>JAPYYJ010003828.1:0-11101 GCA_028533885.1 Nasua narica
TGTTCCAGATCTCAGAGGGAAGGCTGTCAGCTTTTCCCCATTGAGAATGATATTTGCTTACACCACATCTTTTCTATCCATTCATCTGTCAACAGACATCATGGCCTTCCCACAGTTTAGCTATCGTGGACATTACTCCTATAAACATTGGTGCAGGTGCCCCTTCGGGTCAATACATTTGCATCTTTGGGGTAAATACCTAGTAGTGCAATTTCTGGGTTGTAGGGTATCTCTATTTTAAACTTTTTGAGAAAACTCCATACTGTTTCCCAGAGTGACTGCAGCAGTTTGCATTCCCACTAACAGTATAAGAGGGTTCCCCTTTCTTCACATCCTTGCCAACATTTGTTGTTTCCTGTCTTGTTAATTTTAGCCATTCTTACTGGTGTGAGGTGGTATCTCATTGTGCTTTTGATTTGTATTTCCCTCATGCCAAGTGATGTGGAGCATTTTTTTCATGTGTCTATTGTCCATTTGTATGTCTTCTTTGGAGAAATGTCTGTTGGTGTCTTCTGCCCATTTCTGTACTTGATTATTTGTGTTTTGGGTGTTGGGTTTGATAAGTTCTTTATAGATCTTGGATACTAGTCCTTTATCTGATAAAGCATTTGTGAATATCTTCTCCCATTCTGTAGGTTTTGTTGACTGTTTCCTTTGCTGTACAAAAGCTTTTATCTTGGTGAAGTCCCAATAGTTCATTTTTGCTTTTGTTTCTCTTGTTTTTGGAGACGTGTCTATCAAGAAGTTGCTGAGGCCAAGGTTGAAGAGGTTGCTTTCTGTGTTCTCCTCCAGGATTTTGATGAACTCCTGTCTCACATTTAGGTCTTTCATCCATTTTGAGTTATTTTTGTGTATGCTGTAAGAAAAAGCTACAGGTTCATTCTTCTACATGTGCCTGTCCAATTTTTCCAACACCATTTGTTGAAGAGACTTTCCTTTTTCCATTGGATATTCTTTCTTCCTTTGTCGAAGATTAGTTGACCATAGAGTTGAGGGCTCATTTCTGGGTTCTCTTTTCTGTTCCATTGAATGATGTGTTTTTGTTTTTGTTTTTGTGCCAGTACCATACTGTCTTATGTTTACAGCTTTGTAATACAGTTTGAAGTCCAGCAATGTGATGTCACCAGTTTTGGTTTTCTTTCCAACATTCTTTTGGCTATTTGGGGTCTTTTCTGGTTCCATACAAATTTTAGGATTCTTTGTTCCAGTTTGTAAAAAATGTCAATGGTATTCTGATAGAGATTGCATTGAATGTGTAGTTTGCTCTGGGAAGCTTAGACATTTTAACAATATTTGTTCTTCCAATTTATGAACATGGAATATTTTTCCATTTCTTTGTGCCTTCCTCAATTTCTTTCATAAGTGTTCTGTAGTTTTTAGAGTACAGATCCTTTGCCTCTTTGGTTAGGTTTATTCCTAGGTATCTTATGGTTTTTGGTATAGTTGTAAATAGGATAAATTCCTCAATTTCTCTTTTTCTCTCATTGTTAGGGTATAGAAATGTAACTGATTTCTGTGCATTGATTTTATATTCTGCCATGCTGCTGAATTTCTGTATGAGTTCTAGCAATTTTTGTGTGGAGTTTTTTGGGTTTTCCACATAAAATATCATGTATCTGTGAAGAGTGAGAGTTTCACCTCTTCTTTGCCAATTTGAATTCTTTTTATTTCCTTTTGTTGTCTGATTGCTGAGGCTAGGAATTCTAGTAGTATGTTGAATAGCAGTGGTGAGAGTGGGCATGCACTGTTGTGTCCCTGACCTTAAAGGAAAAGCTCTCAGTTTTTCCCCATTGAGAATGATATTTGCTGTGGGCTTTTTGTAGATGACTTTTATGATATTGAGGTATGTTACCCCTATCCCTACACTGTGGAGAGTTTTAATCAAGAAAGGATGCTGTATTTAGTCAAATGCTTTTTCTGTATCAATTGAGAGGATCATATGTTTCTTGTCTTTTGTTTTATTAAAGTGATATATCACGTTGTTTGATTTGCAGATGTTGAATGACCCTTGTAGCCCAGGAATAAATTCCACTTGGTCATGGTGAATAATCCATTCAATGTACTGTTGGATCTTACTAACTAATATCTTGGTGAAGATTTTGGCATCCATGTTCATCAGGGATATTGGTCTGTAATTCTCTTTTTTGGTGAAGTCTTTAGATTTGGGATCAAGGTAATGCTGGCCTCATAGAAGGAGTTTGGAAGTTTTCCTTCTGTTTCTATTTTTTGGAAGAGCTTCAGAAGAGTACTTATTAGTTCTTCTTTAAATGTTTGGTAGAAAAAAAAAATAAATGTTTGGTAGGATATCCCTGGGAAGCCATCCAGACCTGGATTCATGTGTTGGGAGATTTTTTTTTTATCACTGCTTCAATTACCTTGCTGGTGATGGGTCTATTCAGGTCTTCTATTTCTTCCTGTTTGAGTTCTGGTAGTTTATAAATCTCCAGGAATGTATCCATTTCTTCCAGGTTGCTTACTTTGTTGGCATATAGTTACTCAAAATATGTTCTTATAATTGTCTGTATTTCCTTGGTGTTGGTTGTGACTTTTCCTCTTTCATTCATGATTTTATTAATTTGGGTCCTTTCTCTTTACTTTTAGATAAGTCTGCCTAGGGGTTTATTGATCCTATTATTTCTTTCAAGGAACCAGGTTCTAGTTTCATTGATCTGTTCTACTCTTCTTTTGGTTTCTATTTCATTTATTTCTGCTCTAATCTTTATTATTTCTCTTCTGCTTGGTTTAGGCTTTATTTGTTGTTCTTTCTCCAAATTCTTTAGGTACAAGGTTAGCTTATGTATTTGAGACTTTTCTAATTTTTTGAGAAAGGCTTGGATGGTTATATATTTCCCCCTTAGGGCCACCTTTGCTGTATCCCAAAGGTTTTGAACAGTTGTGTTTTCATTTTCATTTGTTTCCATGAATTTTTAAAATTCTTTAATTTCCTGTTTGACCCATTCATTCTTTAGTAAGATGCTCTCTAACCTCCAAGTGTTTGAGTTTCTTTCAAATTTCCTCTTGTAATTGAGTTCAAGTTTTAAAGCATTGTAGTATGAAAATTACTGGGAATAATCGCAATCTTTTGGTACCCATTGAGATCTGATTTGTGACCCAGTATGTGGTATATTGTGAAAAATGTTCCATGTGCACTCAAGAAGAATATGTTTTCTGTTGTTTTAGGATAGAATGCTCTGTATATATCTGTAAAGTCCACCTGGTCCAGTGTGTCATTGTCATTCAAAGCCCTTGTTTCCTTGTTGATTTTCTGCTTAGATGATCTGTCCATTGCTATGAGTGGGGTGTTGAAGTCCCCTATTATTATTGTAGCATTATCAATGTGTTCCTTTAATTTGGTTATTAATTGGTTTATGTAATTGGCTGTTTCCAAATTAGAAGCATAAATATTTATAATTGTTAGATGTTCTTGTTGGATAGACCCTTTAAGTATGATATAGTATTCTTCCTCATCTTTTTTTATCATCTATGGTTTAAAACCTAATTTGTCTGATACAAGGATTCCTACCTCAGCTTTCTTTAAATGTCTATTAGCAAGATAAATGGTTCTCCACCCCCTCACTTTCAATGTGGAGGTGTCTTTAGGTATAAAACGAGTCTCTTGTAGACAGCATATGAATGGTTCTTGCTTTTTTATTCAGTCTGATATCCTGTGTTGTTTGATTAGATGATTTAGCCTTTTTACACTCAGAGTAACTATTGACAGATATGAATTTACTTCCATTGTATTACCTGTAAAGTCCCTATTTCTGTAGATTATCTCTGTTTCTTTCTGGTCTATGTTACTTTGGGCTCTCTCTTCACTTACAGGATCCTCTTTAATATTTCTTGCAGGGTTGGTTTAGTGATCACAAATTCTTTTAGTTTCTCTTTGTCCTGGAAGCTCTTTATCTCTCCTTTCATTCTGAATGACAGCCTTGATAGATAAAGTATTCTTGGCTGCATGTTTTTCTCATGAATATATCATGCTAGCCCTTTCTGGCCTGCCAGGTCTCTGTGGATAGGTCTGCTGCCAATCTAATGTTTCTACTATTGTAGTTTAAGGAGCTGTTGCCTTGAGCTTCTTTCAGGATTTTCTTTTTATCTCTGAAATTTGCAAGCTTCACTATTATATGTCAGGGTGTTGATCTATTTTTATTGATTTTAGGGGACACTCTCTTTACTTCTTGAACTTGAATGCCTATTTCCTCCCCCAGATTAGGGACGTTCTCAGCTATGATTTGCACAAATATACCTTCTGTCCCTCTCTCTTCTTCCTCTGGGACCCCAATAATTCTAATATTGTTGCACTATATGGTATCACTGATTCTCAAAGCCTCCCCTTATGGTCCACTAGTTGTTTTTCTCTCTCTTCCTCAGATGCCTTCCTTTCCATTGTCTTATCTCCTGTCATTGACTCTCTCTTCTGCTTCTTTTACTCTTGTTATTAGAGCACCCATTTTAGACTACATCTCAGTTAAAGCAATTTTAAGTTTCTTCCTGATTAGATTTTATTTCTGCACTAAGAGATTCTCAAGTGTCTTTTATGTTTTTTTCAAGCCAGCTAGTAACTTTATAATTGATATCCTTCATTCCAGCTCTGACATTTTACTTATACCCATATCAATTAGATCTGTGGCAGAAAGTATTCCCTCTGGTTCTTTCTTTTGTTGTGGTTTCTTTTTTCTAGTGATTTTGCCCAGAGAAGAATGGATGAGTGAGAGAACAAAATAAAAAAATATCAACCACAACCTCAGTGAAATACACACTAGATAAATCTGAAGAAGTCAGAAACCAAAAAAGAAAAGAAAAAGAAAAATATAATCTTTTATATTTTTAAATATAATATTTATTTAAATATATTTTTAAAAGAGAGAATATAATCTCACAGGTGAGGTGGACACAGGTGGACAAAACAAGGTAATCCATTTGGTCCTGTGTGTATGTTGGCTTGTTTGTTAGAAGACATTAAATCCCAGAATTGTAAAGAAAGCAAAATTTATATATAACAAAAATAAAATTGAATACAGTCAAAGGAAGCCAAAAATGAAGTCTATATCTGTAAAGTAAAAATGGAAAAATGGAAATTAAAAAAGACTTAGAAACAAAGAGTTGATAAAATAAGAAACTAGTTGAAAAGGAAAAAGAAAAATCTTAAACTGAAAGACTAAAGACTCATGCCAAAAAAACCTAATTCTATATACTATTTTCCCCTAGCACAGGAGTTTTTCAGTTTTTAGTGATCTATAAATTTGGCATTCCCCTGAGGATCCTGGTGGTCTTCTGGGGGAGAGGCCTGTTGCACTGATTCTCAGATGCCTTTGCCTGGGTAGAGTTGCATCACTCCTTGCCAGGGGGCCAGCCTCAGTGTAAACTGCTTTGGATTGCTCTATTTATCTTTTCCTTCTGCTTTATAGGATGAACAAAAAAACCAAAAAAATGGTGGCACCCCAATCTCCAGCCCCGGAGCTGAAGGATCATGTCCCCACTCTTCAGTGCACCCTCAGGGAAAGACAGTCAAACCCTTTCATATGCTCCAAACTCCCCAGACTCCTGTTGTGTGCACCCACACCAATCCTCCCAGGGGAAGGAGAGGTGCAGCACTGAAGCCTTATCTTCACCTTATCTTGTGCTGACCCATGCCACTCCTCCTGGGCAAAGGAGTCAGATTTCATAGCAGTTGTTGCTTTTTGGAGAGTGGTCTCCTTATTGTGCTGGGGTTCACAGTTTATGGCAACACATAGCTGAGAGGCCACTCTGGAGCTCGTTAATCATAGCTGGCTTCTCTGCTCCAATGCTTGGGCACTCTGCTGCACTCAGGCATCCCCCTACTTTCTGTGACTCGGGATCCTGAGACCACACTGTCCCACATAAGAATCTGCCCTGCTTCACCAGCTGAGCATATTTCAGACATGGATGTCCCTCATGGGAGCAGACTTCTAAAAGTTCCAATTTTGCACACTGCTGCTATATCACTTTCCAGTGGCCCGCTTACAGAGGCTCCCTCCCCACTGTGGTTTATATATCCCCTCAAATTCGTGTTTCTGCACATCCTTCCTTGCAAAAAGTGGTCTCTTTTCTATTTGTACAACTGCAGCAATTCTTTCCTTAGGTCTCAGGTTGAATTTACAGGTATTCAGAATGATCTGTTAGACATCTAGGTAAATCCAAAAATTCCCTACTCTTCCACCATTTGCAGGATTCTTCCAGACAAAATAGACTTTGAAAACAAAGACTATAACAGACAAAGAAGGACACTATATAATCATAAAGGACAGTATATAATCAACAAGAAGATATAAAAATTATAAATATTTATGCACCCATCTTTGGAGCCCCAAATACATAAAGCAACTAATAACAAACATAAAGGAAGTAATGAATACTAACATAAAAATAGTATGGGACTTTAACACCCTACTTATATCAATGGATAGATCATTCAAATAGAAAGTTAACAAGACTTTGAATCACACACATCACATATTAGACCACAAAACAAGTCTCCACAAATTAAAAAGGATTGAAATCATACCATGCATCTAGGCTATGAACCTAGAAATCAACTATAAGAAAAACTCTGGAAAGAACAAAAATACATCAAGATTAAATAACATGCAACTAAACAAGGAACAGTCAGCCAAGAAATCAAAGAGAAAATTAAAAAATACATGGATATGAATGAAAATGAAACACAACAGTCTAAAATATTTTGGAAGCAGCAAAAGCTATTCTAAAAGGGAAGTTTAAAGCCAGTTTAAAGGCCTACCTCAAGAAGTGGGAAAAATTTCAAATAATTAACCTAACCTTAAACCTAAAGGAGCTAGGAAAAAACCCCCAAAACCAGCAGAAGGAAGGATATAATAAAGATTGAAGCAGAGATAAATGAGATGGAAATTAAAAACAAACAAAACATTGGAAGAGATAAATGAAACCAGTAGCTGGTTCTTGGAGAAGATAAAAAGTTGATAAACTACTAGCCAGACTCATTGGAATAAGAGAAAGAAAAAGAGAGAGAGAGAGATAGGACTCAGAAATGAAAGAGGAGAAATAACCAATACCACAGAAATACAAAGGCATGACAATATTATGAAAAATTATATGCCAACAAATTGTACAACCTAGAAGAAATGGATAAATTCTTAGAAATATATGACTTCCCATAACTAAAAAAAGGAGATATAGAAATGTTTAGCAGACTGATTATGAGCAATAAAACTGAATCAGTAATTTTGAAAACAAAACAAAACAAAAACATCCCCAAAACAAAAGTCTAGGACCAGATGACATCATAGGTGAATTTTACCAAACACTTAAAGAAAAACTAATACCTATTCTTTTCAAACTATTACAAAAAAAATAGAAGAGAATGGAAAGCTTCCAAATCCATTCTATGAGGCCAGCATTACCCCATTACAAAAACCAGGTAAAGACACTTCAAAAGAAAAGAACTACAGGCCAATAGCTCTGATGAACACAGATGCAAAAATCCTCAACAAAACACTAGCAAACCAAATCCAACAATTCATTTAAAAAATAATCCACCATAATTATGTGGGATTTATTCCTGGGCTGCAGGGGTTGACCATATAAGGGGCGCCTGGGTGGCCCAGTCGTTAAGTGTTTGCCTTCGGCTCAGGTCATGGTCCCAGGGTCTTGGGATCGAACTCCACATTGGGCTCCCTGTGGGAAGCCTGCTTCTTTCTCTCCCACTTCCCCTGCTTGTGTTCCTGATCCCGGTCTTTCTCTCTGTCAAATAAATAAATAAAATCTTAAAAAAAGGGGTTGTCCAATATTTGGAAATCAATTGACATGATACATCACATCAATAAGAGAAGGGTAAGAACCATATAGTCATTTTGACAAATTCTAAAAGTGCATTTGACCCAGTACGACATTCATTCATGATAAAAACCCTCAACAAAGTAGGTTTAGAGGGAATATCCCTCAACATAATAAAAGCCTTATATGAAAAACCCACAACTGACATCATACTCAATGGTGAAAAAATGAGAGCTTTTCCCTTAAGGTCAAGAACAAGACAAAGATGTTCACTCTCAGCACTTTTATTCAACATAGTACTGGAAATCCTAGCCATAGCAATTACACAACAAAAAGAAATAAAACTCATCCAAATTGATAAAGGAGAAGTAAAACTTTCACCATTTGCAGATGACATGATAATATACTGAAAACTTTGAAGACCACCAAAAAGCTACTACAACCAATAAATGGATTCATTAAGGTTGCAGGATACAAAATCAATGTACAGAAATCTGTTGTCTTTCTATTCTATGATAATGAAATAGCATAAAAAGAAATTAAGAAAACAATTCCATTTACAATTGCACCAAAAGTAATAAAACACTAACGAATAAACTTCACCAAGGAGGTGAAAGACCCACACTCTGAAAACTATGAAGCATTCCTGAAAGAAATTAAATATGACACAAACAATGGAAAGATATTCCAATCTCATGGATTGCAAGAAAAATATTGCTAAAATGTTCATACTACCCAGAGCGATCTACACTTTTAATACAATCACTATCAAAATACCAACAGAATTTTTCACAGAACTAGAACAAATCATCCTAAAATTTGTATAGAATCACAAAAGACCCTGAATAGCCAGAGATGTCTTGAAAGAGAAGTACAAAACTGAAGGTATCACAATCCCAGATTTCAAGATATACTACAAAGATGCAGTTATTAAAACAATATAGTACTGGCACAAAAAGAGACATAGAGATCTATGGAACATAACACAGACCCCAGAAATAAACCTATGTGGTCAATTAAACTTTGACAAAGGAGGCAAGAATATACAATGGAAAAAAGACAGCCTCTTCTATAAATGGTGTTGGGAAAACAGGACAGTTAGTTGCAAAACTCTTCTCTCATATCATATAAAAAAACCAAAAAAACAAAACTCAAAATGGAGTGAAGACCTAAATCTGAGACCTGAGACCATAAAAATGCTTGAAGACAGCACAGTCAGTAATTTCCCTGACATTGTTCATAGCAACATTTTTCTAGGGAAGTCTCCTGAGGCAAGGGAAACACAAGCAAAAATAAGCTATTGGCACTATATCAAAATAAAAGGTTTCTGCATAGCAAAGGAAAGAATCAACAAAACAGAGACAACCTACTGAATAGGAAAAGATATTCACAAATGATATATCCAGTAAGTGATTAGTATCCAAAATACATAAAGAACTTATACAACTCAATGCCAACCCCCCAAAACAAACAACAAATAATCCAATTAAATGGATTAAAAATGGACAGAAACCATGAGGAGACATTTCTCCAAAGAAGACATTCAGATGGATTACTCACAGGAAGAAGATGGAAGGCATATCAGGTCATCCAGGAATTTGATTTTCTAAAAATTTCTTTATAATATGTACAGTATATTATTAACATAGAAGGTCACAAATATGTAATTTATATATGGGTATACACACTGAGACAATTTGAAGGATGGAGTGAATTATTCAAAAAACAAGACATGTTCAAAAAAAAAAAAAAAAAACAAAACAAGACATGGGGCACCTGGTTGGCTCAGACAGTTAAATGGCTGACTCGATTTTGGCTCAGGTCATGATCTCATGGCCCTGGGATCCATCTCCACATCAGCCTCCATGCTCAGTGGGTGTCTCCTTCTGCCCTTCCCCCCACTGGCGAATTATTCTCTCTCTTAAAAAAAAAAATAAATCTTGGGGCCCCTGGGTGGCGCAGTTGGTTGAGCGACTGCCTTTGGCTCAGGTCACGATCCCGGAGTCCCACATCGGGCTCCCAGCTCCATGGGGAGTCCGCTTCTCACTCTGACCTTCTCTCTCTCACTCTCTCTCTTTCCTAATAAATAAATAAATAAAATCTTTAAAAAAATAAAAAATATATATAAAAAAAAATAAAAATAAATCTTAAAAAAAAAACAACGAAACAAAAAGCAAGATCTCTATTCCTTTGGTATCATCTAAGAATTCTTTTATGTTTATTTAAATTAATAATCTTAGGGCTGTGCCCAGAGCATATGATATGCTCTGTGCTTGTTAAATGAATGAATAAATAAATGAATAATATTTGGTTACTGAATGTACCAGAAAACTTGGGTAACATAGTCTCTCTCTGAAAGTAGACATTTATTTATTTATTTGTTTGTTTGTTTGTTTATTTAAGATTGATTTTATTTATTTATTTATTTATTTAACAGAGAGAGACCACAAGTAGGCAGAGAGGCAGGCAGAGAGAGGGGGAAGCAGGCTCTCTTCCGAACAGAAGAGCCCGATGTGGGGCTCGATCCCAGGACCCTGAGATCATGATCTGAGCCGAAGGCAGAGGCTTTAACCCGCTGAGCCACCCGGGTGCCCCTGAAAGTAGATATTTATAGGCAAGTCGTATTCTAATTAGAAGCTTGCATGGGGAGCACAGAATTATGACAGGAAAAGCCAGTTATTGGTGTTAATATCCCTAGGGTACAACAGCCGAATCTGGTAATTTCCAGAGTGACATACTTGCCACAGGAGAGAGAAAGATTCTATGCTCTGGTGGACTGTGTCACTGGGTTGACTTCTAGTCCTTTGGTTATTCCATCCCTTCACTGTGTGAATTGGACAAGTTATTAACTACTGGATTAAGAGTTTTGCTTCCTAACTTTCATATTCCAGCCACCCCTGCCTCATTCAGATTTTTCATAGGGTTTTCATTTCTTTTGTTTTTACTTTTTTCTTTTGACCCCATGTTTTGTTGTTCATAATTTCTACTTTCAGTACTTAGGCATTTCTCAATACAAGAATATTTATTTTCTTACAATGTCTTTATAATTTCATTTTGTCATTAAATCCTTCAGTTATTGACAATCAATTTTTTATTGTATGAGGAAGGATGTACACTTTTTCCTAAATTGTCTTAAATGATTAATTATTGATTTCTACTACATGTTCTTAATCTTTTGTACATTCAAACAGCTCCAGAAAGGATGGAGGAAAAAAAAGGCTGAGAGATAACTTATTTTTATGAGCTAAGGATAACATTGTATGGAAATGACTGCATCTATTATTGTATTATTGAAATGTTGAGAAAATTGGTTGACACCTCCTCT
>JAPYYJ010003829.1:0-11099 GCA_028533885.1 Nasua narica
AAAGCAGGGACTTGAATAAATATTTGTATACCAGTGTTCTTAACAGTGTTATTCACAAAGTAACCAAATAGTGGAAATAACCCAAATTTCCACTGACAGATGAATGGATAAACAAAACTGGTTATACATACGATGGAATATGATTCATCATTAAAAAGGAATGAAATTCCGATAAATGTAACAACATAGATGAACCTTGAAGACATTATGCTAAGCAAAATAGCCAGACCCAATAGGACAAGTACAGTATGAATCTACTTAGAGGAGGTACCTAAAGTAGTCAAATTCATAGAGACAGAAGGTAGAAGGGTGCTTCTCAGGGGCTGTGGGGCAGAAGGAACGGGGAGTTCTTATTTAACGGGTACATTGTTTCAATTTAGGATGTGGATGGTGGTGATGGGTTGTACAATAATGTGAATGTATTTAATTTCACTGAACTGTATACCTACAGATGGTTTAAATGGTATATTTTACGTATATTTTTAACACAATTAGAAATTTTGTTTTGTAATATTAGGATGCCTGCAACAGCAAATCTAAAGGGCCCGGCACGTGACCAGCATATGTGGAATGGAGATACTTGATGCAAGGACCTCTTCCTGAGGAGAGAGAGTAGAAGACATCTTGTAAGGTTTGGAGGAGAGACAGAGATATTAACTCCTGAATAGTGTGCACTAAAATGACTCCTGAGTTAAGCTCCCACAGACTTGTATCTAGTTTTGGCAGAGGAGGGGTATACTTAAAGTATAACTATATATTTCGTAAAATCCCAAGGAGTTATTCTTGGGAGCATTTTGAAACCCCTTTCTAACAAGAAATGCCTAAAATACCTGGGCGGGATCTGAAGGAACCTGTAATTCTCACAGTTCTGCCATTGGAGTTGAGCTTTTTGTCATTATTACTGTGACACTGTTGAATCCTTAGCTCAGTGTGGTCTGAGGAAGTGCTGGTTACACAAGCTATTCACATTCCAGCTTGTATAATAGTTGTCATCAGTAGGACAGTACCTTCAAATTTCAAAGGTAGGGGTAAACAAGAATGGAAATGCACCTTCCTGAGACTGCTGATAACTCAAAATTACCTATTCCACTTGCTCGTGATGCCAGTAATTTCCACCAGGAACCCAGAAGTCAGTTCCTCTCTCCATCCATAAATTTGGCAGGAAGTTATAATTGCAATGTTTTAACAGCATCAACACGAAGTGTTCCTCTCTGAATTACAAGTGCTTTTAAGCCAATTGCTTGAGGCAAACACACTCCTTGCATCAACAAGTCAGTGAAAGTTGAAAGAGGAGAAAAGCTGAGAGATTCTCTCAGTGATTGATAACCACAAACACCTGTATTAAAGGGCTAGCCACCAAGAATTATGGAAGTAATGAAGCAGTCACAAATCTCATGTTTCCTGCTGATTCCTTGACAACATAATTATATCTTACTTGCTGATATTTTAATCAGAGTGCTGGAGGACACCCAGTTAAGCCAAAAAGAATCATGAAATCTGTGTCCATATGTGTCCTGTCTTTTACCTGTAATGGAATATAAAGATATATATGGACTATATAGAATAATATGTAATGAATATATATATATATATATATATATATATATATATACACACACACACATACATATGTATATTAATAGTATATCTAATTTTCAGAGAAAGGTATAGAAGCCAGTGAGAATGTACAGTAGCTTATATATCTTTTGCTTCCATCTTATTTTAAAACCGTTTACCATTGTACTATTGTCATTAGTATCATTATAAAAACAATGAAAAGAAATTTAATCTGCCAAAGACGTATGACATTCAGTGTAATAGAAATCATCTACTCTTTAGATACTGTGAGGCAATAAGTAGATTATCTTTAGCTACAAATCTTACAGTAAAGGTACACAATGTGATGAGTGTTAAATTGCTCATGATGAGATTTCAGAGGCATCCAAAAATAGACTCGTGCGCAACTTCTTGATTTCTCTCGAATCACGGAAAAATAGAACACAAAAAATTACTGCGAATTAAAAATACTAAAAGTTGTTTATAATGTCCTCATTGAACAAACACTTTTCTGGTCACTGTGGCTATACTCAAAATCTGCTGAGATTCTTCAGACACTTGAAAACTAACCATATATCTTGGAGTCAGCTCCTGATAACAAGTCTACTTTGGTAGATTTTTCTAATGGAATTCTTTCTCCAGGGGGAGAAAAAAATTAAAAATGAGGAGGAAATGGAAAGAGCTATTTGTGTATCACAACTGATATTGCATTTTCAACTCAAATTTCTACCATTTATTATACAAGGTAGCATAAAACTCCTGTATTAGAATCAATGGCATTTCATGAAATTTTAATTTTTTTTTGATTTCTAAACTTCATGACTACAAAGAATAATGCCTGAAGAATAACCTATTAGGAATTCAACAAAAGAACATATTTATAGCAACAATGGACAATGCCACTTGTATTTACATTTTCCTTGCCCCTATTCAAAATGATTCCCTAATGGGTTTGATTTTGTTTTGTTTTGTTTTGTTTTGCTTGGACCTCTTATAAGGAGGTTGCCAAAGGTTAGAGTCTATGTTTTTCCCAACTACAACACAATCCAAAGCTTAGTTTATAGCTAGCTCTTAGTTCATTTTTTCTTTAAGGAAAACTCAATTCAACTTTGTGGTGTGATTTAAATACTTTTTGTCTCTTTTACATAATAATATGGACTCATCAATTATATGATGAACATTATATTTGGGCTTGTAACAGTTTCTTAATCCAGTGGCTTGCCATAGTAAATAATAATAATAATAATAATAATAATAATAATAATAATAATAAATCTTAGCTATAGCTTTCTTATTTCCATGCACTATCTGATAGACATTCAGATTCTTTCTGGTTAAGGGTGAACTTTGTTAACTCTGTTGTCTTCAATTCAACCCAGATTATTGAGCATGTTACTTATTTTAAACATAAATTAAAATTGTTGAGGCAGAGTCTTTAAGAGAAAAAAACTAGAAAATTTTATAGAAAAAATATTTAAATGATAGCATATCCACCTTGTGCTAGTAAGCTTCTTTTATGTAAGAGCTTTACATAAAATACATGGGACAAATTAAAGGTATTTTTAAATACTTTAAATTGGTTTTTTTTGCCAAATACTTTTTATTTTTTCAGTGTTACAAGATTAATTGTTCATGCACCACATCCAGTACTGAGAACACTCATGAAAGAAATTGAAGAAGACACAAAAAGGTGAAAAGCATTCCATGCTCATGGATCAGAAGAATAAACATTGTTAAAATGTCTATACTGCCCAGAGAAATCTATACTTTCAATGCCATTCTGATCAAAATTCCACTGGCTTTTTTCAAAGAGCTGGAACAAACAATCCTAAAATTTGTATGGAACCAGAAAAGACCCCGAATTGCTAAGGAAATGTTGATAAAGAAAAACAAAGCTGGGGGCATCTCATTGCCTGATTTCAAGCTTTACTACAAAGCTGTGATCACCAAGACAGCATGGTACTGGCACAAAAACAGACACATAGATCAATGGAACAGAGTAGAGAGCCCGGATATGGACCTGCAACTCTGTGGTCAAATAATCTTTGACAAAACAGGAAAAAATATCCAGGGGAAAAAAGGTAGTCTCTTCAATAAATGCTGCTGGGAAAATTGGACAGGTACATGTAAAAGAATGAAACTTGACCATTCTCTTACACCATACACGAAGATAAACTCGAAATGGATAAAAGACCTCAACGTGAGGCAGGAACCTATCAAATCCCTAAAGGAGAACATAGGCAGTAACCTCTTTGACATCAGCCAGAGCAACTTCTTTCAGGACATGTCTCCAAAAGCAAAGGAAACAAAAGTGAAAATGAACTTTTGGGACTTTAAATTGCTTTTTGACAATTTTGTGACTCATCTAGTATCACCTGGATCTAGGAAATTTAATCCAAATTAAATTTATACATGTGTACAAGTATATTTTAAAAATGTTTCATTATGCCTTCCCGTGGTTAATTTGCACCCTCCTCCTGTTAAATAATGCAACATACTTTGAACTTGAGATGTTATGCCTTACCCAAATCCAGAACGAACTACCAACAGGTGTCCACCATGTGAGCTGCTGAACACAGGGTCATGAGGATTGCGGTGCATAGAAAATATGTTCATCTCAACGTGAAGCTAGGCGCTGTTTATACACTCTAGGTATTTTTACTGGTAGCCTTTGAAATAGACAGGTGGCTACGTATGATTTTGGTCTGTCGAGCAGATGTTTATCTATGCCTAACAGATCGTAAAAGCCTAAAGGTTAATAAAGGGATAAGAGCTGTGACCGTGAGGAGGGCTTAGTTTGAGTCCGTAGTATAATTTAACTATGAGGTTGACACAGTATATAGAAAAGTACATTAAACGTAGCATTTCCTTCCTGCCAAATAGATACTTAAATGTTTCCATTGCCAGTGGACTTCGTGAGGTGTGACCTTGCACTAGTTTTCAGGTGGAATGGGGTTTTAGTGACACGAGAGGCATCAGAATGGAATTTTGAAGCCAATTCTTCTTTTGCTCGAAAAAATTTAAAATAAATAAATCTAGTAACACAGAGAATAGGTTAAATATACTGTACTATCATTCCGCAAAGTATAGGGTTTCAAATGAAATTCAGTGTCAGAGACATTTGATTTTGCTCTTGAAAATTATAGTTTCCTTTTAAAATAAAAATACTTCTAGGAAATGATATCCAGTATTAGAATCTTATAGTTACTGTACTAACATTATTGACATGTGAAATGCATAATCCTGAATCTGAATTGCTCCAGATTCATACTGATGAGTTCCTAAGAAAAATTTATAGAATTCAATTTATTGAGTTCATTTGGCAAAAGAATGCACTTACTGTAGTATACAACACTTATTTGACAAGTCCTATCTCTGTACTTCTTTTCAAGTAGGATAAATGCTGTTATTGAGGCAAATATGATCTGAATATGCAAAAAGAGAGTCAATTGAGGAAATATTTTTTTTCTTACTAAAATAATTAGTAGTTAGCCTAGTGTTAGGGGCTCTATTCTGACATTAGGTTGGGGATTAGGAAATAAAAGTGATAAAACTATATATGAGAGCTTCTTTCCAAAACTGTGATGCCCCTTCCACAAAAATATGAAGCACTCGGAGAGTCATAAATACAGGACATGTGTGAAGACAGTACACATTTTGATATTTTAGGAATTATTTACAACCTTCAAAGAGAAGTTACTAGTTGCTCTTCTTTCAGACACTCAACGAAACATAAAGCAGGATTCTAGAAATATAACACCGGTTAAGAGTCCAGTTTGATCTCACATAGTGTGTTCATTTGCTTCCCTTACAAAGATAAAATGTTAGAATTGTGCATAGGATCTGGATGGGCATCTCTGTGTACAAAGTGTGATTCTGGACAATCTACAAAATGGTATGAAGACTAAGGTGAACTTACACTCACACTCAATCTCAATAGTCAGTGAAGAAAATTCCACATGACTTTCAAGGTGCCACTATCAATCCTCTGCTTCCAAGGTTTCTGCAGTGGGAGACAAGGATGACACCAAGAGTGGAGTGACTGTAGGTCCACAGCTATGGGTAGCCTTATGGCTTCAGGAGAAAACATTCATCCTCTGTAATTGCAGTGAACACGATTCTGGATCCACATAGGTCAGTCTTTGGAGGCCTTCGGTGCTGCATGATGTTTTTCTTTGAAAGTCAATTTCCGTCTAATTCTAAAATATAGATTTACTAATAGGCAATGTTTACCAAGAAACACTTGGGGAAATTATAATACTAATTGGTATAGCAATGTTTACCTGGATATTTAGGTAATTTCTTAGTCTCATACTGAACACAAATGCTTGGTGCTCTAGCTCTCTTTCACACAGGGTCAAACCTGTAGAAAACTTAAAAACAAAACCTCACCAAACTTTAGTTTCCTAAAATCTGAGAAATGGGATTAATGTTAAGGATTGAATGAGTTGATGCATGTAAGAATGCCTGGTATGTATATGTGCTTAACAAATGTAAGCTATTATTGAATATTACTTATTATTGACATTTTCTTTTAAATTTAGAGCTCTACCTTCTGTCCATAATATTCATAATATCAATCATATTTCTCCATACCATTCAAAATTAGAGCATATTTAATGGTTCAAATATATATTTAAATGGTTCAAAATTGAAGACTATAAAAAATAGATACTGGAAATTCTTCATTCTTTCCCTATTCCCAGCCAATTTGTTCTCTGTCAAGAGGTAATTTGTGATCAATTCCTCTGTAGCCTTCCAGAAATGTTTTACATATATGCAAGCAAATTATAAAAGTATTTTTCACTTTTATACATGTTGCCACATAGTATGCTTAACACATTCTGTGCTTGTTTATTATTAGACTTTTGTTATGGGTTAAGTTCTCTCTTACTTTATTCGACGTCCCTGGGACTGACCACTGGTTTACATGATAGTCAGTGCTTACTTGCTGTCTCTGACTCAATTTAAACACCTCTCTTGCCCCCTCTTTTGACAGCCAACAATGGGAATCCTGAATTCCTGTCTTAAAATTCCCCACACTCTTCTTTCCCCTTCTCTGGAATAAAAATCTACTCTAAGGACAAATTTAGAAATTAAATCATTCTTTAACTTTTCTACCTAGTAGTGAATATTGATATACAACAAAATGAGCCTATTCTGGTTTTATTTCTGTCTTCCCTGGTATGTAAAGTTTTTATGGATTTTCAGAAAAATAACTAAACAAACCTTTCAGTCTGAGAATTAGAACTTCTTCAAAATTTTGGGACGTATGTTAATAGGGCACTGGAGTGTAGTGGCTGTGAATCCTAGTTCTTCTAAATACCTACCACCTCAGCCAGGTCACCTTCCTCCCTCTGTGTCCCCAGCGTAATCTCTAAAATAAGGTGGTTAGGCCAAATTGATCCCATGTTCTCCGGCACCAATGGGATGCATCTATTTTATGTCTGCAAAGGCCTTTTTGCTATCACGACACAATGCAAAAGTCGACAGAAACATGAAGAAGTGATAAGAATTTGCGTAAATCTAGGAAATTTTAAAAACCAACGAGTATCAGTTACTCGCACATTTTCTGAAGAGGGAGGCTTCCATTTTGTGCTGAAAGGTTGGTGTCCCCAGTTTTTACTCTAGGAATTGTTAAAAAAAAAAAAAAAAGCTGCTTTTAAGCCATTACCGTATTAACTTTTTAAGACCAAAGTCAAAGGAGAATTTGGTTTCTCTTTTTTGAATTGCTTAAAATTATTATAAAATATCATAGGGACATATAATTCAAACATGGGAAGGGGCAACACAAAAATTTAAAGGGAATAAAATGAAAATTTAAGTAAAAATTTAAAATGTCGGGGTCTGTTCCCTCACCCAGCTTCACAGTAGCGGAGGCTGTTGGTGTCTCTCCCAGATCCCCCCGATTGGCCAGACACGCGCCCCTCACCCACCGCGAGTGTGGTCTGCTGAAGTATCACAAGAGCCATCTACTCCTTGGGTCAAAGTACTCATGTGAGGATTCTGCCAATTGTGAAGTACATCTGTTCCAAGAATTGGAGAACTGGATTTGGGAAAAAATAGGGCAGTTTTAAGGACCCAGTTGACCCACTGTGAGATGGTCTTGAGCTAAATACCGTTTGATCAGCTAACTTCCATTAGCCATACACTACCTATGGGCCAGAGTACTGTTTGGTGTCTTTAGGAATTAGAGTCGGTACCCCAAAATCCATGGAAAGTTTGTTTATTCCCCTTCCCAAATTCATAGTCCCTCTGAAAAATGGCCCCAAGTTCTTTGAAGAAGGAAGAAGATTTATAGTGTGTTTTTGGCAGAGTAGCAGAGTCCTTCCTCAAAGGGCCCTGGCCTCCTGTACACTCCAGGAGTTCTGAGTCTGTGAACTGAATCAAGTTTAGGAATTGGTTGAGGGATTATAACTCTCTCTTTTGGTAATTCAAGTCAGACTTCTATTAACATTAACCAGATTTAGAACTCTTTTAAATACATAAATCAAGTAAGATTTTTGTAGGCTGCCATCAATTTTAGATCTAGGGAGACCATGATCAATTAGCCAATGGCAAAAATCTCTGCAGGTCAAATAATTTTAATTACTGCATTGACTGTGATGCCCATTATAATAACCACACTGACCTTTGCTCTGGTGATTAAATGTCACTCACTAGTTGGTTTCTGCCATCCCAGGTGAATAGCATCCACATTGAATTCAGGGAGTCCTGTTCAATGGCATTCTGATTGTACTTTTAGCCTATGGAGAACAGCCTCTGCAGACATCTTCAAGGACTCCAGGACTCCCCTCAACAAGGCACTTCTGAAAGGCATTTCTGAAAGGCATTATAGACATTACTGTCTATAATGACAGTATCCTCTAGACTCTCCCAAGGACATACTAAGGAGATGATTGAGCAGACCTTAAATGATAAACCTTCTCTAGAATCCCAATCTTCAAGAGCTTTTGCATACGTTCCTTTATAATACACCAAGGAAGATCTGCAATTTCCATTTAACTTGCTGTAGATCAACCAAGCAAACTATTAAAGCCATTCCCATTGTTCCAATTAACACACTGAATTCAGAATCTCTGCTTAATGCACTGTTATCCGTACATTTAGGTTGATCCAACATTACATTCCTTCCACCCTGATCCATACATGTCCCTTTAGTTTCTGATCATATATATTGTCAAAAGCTTACGATTTTTAAAAAATTTTTATGGCACCTCATATTGAATGGTAGTTTGTACCTTACTCCTGTAACTTATTGAGAATGGGACTCTACAAAACTCATATATAGTCAGTAATACGACGGTCTAAATCTCAGCCTTGAAAAGCAGCATTCTACCAGACGCCAAGCCTAGATCCTCAGCTTCCTCAGCCACTAGACATTATCCAAAATCAGAAAGTGTCTCAAGGAGAAAAGTGATTACAGGCACACAGTGTCAATTTCCCATTCCCTCCAGGGCTTTCATCTTTTATTTTCAGACCTTCCCCAGAGTTGCTTAGACTTCAGCACATTCTTCACAAACTCAGCCTTCTGTTGGGGCCCTTCAAAAATCCAGCTTCCTTACTTCCTCTCCGTGCAGCGGCTAAAAGCCTTGCTGGGTTTCTCTTCCCCCTCGTAGAGGCCCTCTGCCTGGGTCAAAACTGTGTCCTAAGTACGTCCTCAGGATCACCAATCACCAAAGGAAATGAGCTGCCTATTGTTAACTCATGTCTGAATGATGATCCTTCATGTGGAATTTTAGCCAGATAGGACTTCTTTCCCTCCACAGCATTCTGATGCCTTAGAAATATAAGCTTTGTGATTTAACCACCTTTTTTTTTTTTTTAATTTGTGGTAATGGAAACTCTGGTCTTACCCAGACCTATTACATCTTGCTAAGAAGCAGAATTCCCCATGTGGCTATGCCGGTTAGAAACTCTGTGTTTAGATACAGCTCCTTGATTAGTGATGTTTTAGAGTAGGAAGGCAGTGAGCTGGTTATGTGCTATTGAAAATTTGAAAACCCAGAATAAAATCATCTCTAGGATCTCTATTTTGGGGCATTAGATCCTCTAGTTATCTTAACAAAATTTAATTTTTCTAGAAAAAAGAAAGTATTTGATTTTAAAACTCCTTGTTCAGCCTCTTTGTGATTCTTCAGAGAAAATATGCTTCTTTTGTGCTATATACCAGGCGTGACTTACTCTGCATTAACCGTCAAGTAACTTGCCCGTCTTTCAGAAATGCGTTGAGATAGCCATCTTGTCCACTAATACTTAGTTGCCATTGTCTTCATTGTTGGAGGTTTATTTGAATGAGTGTCACTGAAACTAGATGACGCATGCGACCAGTCTTCCGCTATACTCAGGTATCTTTTCAAAGATATCATGGACTATTTTACATATATTTAACATTAGAATGAACTGTTCTGCTATTAAGTTTTAACGTGAATACTTAATGTACCTTGATACAGAAAAATGTGTGGTGGAAATAAGTGAAGACCACCAAATAAGACCACCAAATGAGAACAAACAGAGGCTATTTATTCAGAGCTTGCTCTAACAAGAGAGTCAGCCGCCACCTCTTGGGTTTGGCAAAGACTCAAAGGCAGTCATGAGAGTGGGAAGCTTTACTGTTGGGGGAGGGAGAGAGGGGAGGGTTCATATAAACTTTAATTGCAGTTTGTTGCCATGGGCAAGCTAGGGGGAGGTTAACTAGAAGTAGAGTATCCTGTGTGGTTGGTTTGAGGAGCACATTTGACATTCACTAGTTGGTCCTAAGTTGGGAGCATGGGCAAAAATTAGGGATGCTGGCTGCAGTCGTTGACTGAGTGCCATCCACCAACTCCTATCTGTCCTGGACTGAGTGCTGCAGAGACTGGTTCTTCTGCTGGTTGTGCAGACTGTGGGTCAAAGTTGTATTGTCATAAATGATGTGGCCCCTGTCCATTTGTATGTCTATTTTCTGGATATAAAAATAGTCACAGGTTTGTTTAGTTAACAATTTAGCCAAAATATTACTTTCCTCCACATTTTATACCAAGAAGTCAGTGAATTGTGTGCACAGAAAATTGCATAAATTTCTACCTCCCATCTTTCTATTGCGCAGTCTTATTAGAAAGTTGCTTTCTAAACTAAAACGAATGAGGCTAATAACAATTCAAATATTGACAGTGAAAGCTAAGTTCCTAATAGGTTACTTCATTAAGTTAAAAATCCTTAGCATTTTATATTGGTAAATTGATAGATGGCTTTATTTTGGAAATGTCTGACTGACAGAAAATCTCCCCACTCCCTCAAGCATATATAGGAGAAGGTTAAATCATTGACTTCCATATTTCACATAGTTCTTTTCACTCTTTCTTTTTTTTCCACCTTGCCAAAACCTGTACAATGCCCCCTCATCTGCTGTGTATTACATCAAAAACATATTTATCATTAAGGGACAGATACATTCAAGTTTATTACACTGTCACTGAATACTTTTAAAAAATACTGATTTATTTAGTAAAATAACTGTCAGTTAATGTCAAATTTAGCATTGTTCCAAAATACATAATGAA